>PVNU02003143.1:0-34948 GCA_003013855.2 Liriodendron chinense
GTTTTCTCCAAACTCTCGCGGTATGTGCGAGTGAGCGATCTCCAAACGATCAACTGGCACAGATGCAAAGGCAAGCAAAGATTTCAGAACATGATCTATGAATGACCGGGTCAGAAGTGGGGTGTCCACTCGCTTTGGCATTCGGTTGCACGCAACCTCTGCCAAAGAGGGGCATCTGTAGACACCCCACCTTCGACTACACTGTTGGTAGAGATAGCTGGTTGAACGGAGGACCATACCCCCAAATCCCAAGTCCAAACTCAGCCAAACTCACCCTTGTAAGCCCCATTCCATAGCCCAGTTCAAGCCTGAACCCAGTCAACCCAGTCCTAAACACCACCCAGAAAAACCCCCCATAAAAAAGGCCAGTCAAAAAATCCCAAAAAAGTCAAACTCACTGAGTCAACCCGCTGAGTCAACCCGCTGAGTTAACCCGCTGAGTCAACCCGTCAAGTCAACCCGTCGAGTCAAAACACCGAGTCAACCCGTCGAGTCAACCCGTCGAGTCAAACCACCGAGTCGACCCGCTGAGTCAACTCACTGAGTCGACCAGCGAGTCCAACAGCAGCCCCGAGGGAACGGCCGTACTCGCTGGAAACCGAGGAGCGGCCGTACGGGCGGCCCATGGCAGGCCGCCCGGACAAAATTACGAGAGCTGCCACTCTCTGCTGCTATAAATACCCCCCTCCCCTTCTCATTTCAACAATCAATAAGAAGCCATTCGAGTCCATTTCAGCCCGAGAGCTCTGAGTCCATCTCTCCACCCTTTAGCCCATTTTTCCACCAAGAAGAGCCCGAGTGAGGAGAGTCTAACCCTGGTCCAGCCCAGCCTGACCACTGGTCCAAGCCTCCCAAGCCATCTAAGTCTTGATCCAGCCACTCGAAGCCAACCCTTGCGACACCTCCGTCCATCCAGCTACTCTTTTTCCAGCATCATCTCATTCGCATCTAGCATAAGTGCAACATTTACTTTTCTTCCAACCCCCCTGCTTCACTACTAGCACCTTGATCCGTCAAGTACACATGCATATGTCTTTATATTAAGCACCTGTCAGTTCGAGCGTATGCTCTGGGCTTGCCCGTTGTTGGAACCTGCCCATCAGAAACTCTTACTGTTCAGACCTGCATTCATGCTTCACCATAAAACACCTTGATCATTCAAGCACACTGCATACGTCTTACATTAAGCACCTGTCAGTTCGAGCGTACGCTCTGGGCTTGCCCGTTGTTGGAACCTGCCCATCAGAAACTCTTACTGTTCAGACCCGCATTCATGCATCATATCATCCATGAGAATATACGAGGATTAAACTAGACTTTCAAGTATCCGATCGATTCTGTGAAGTAGAGACCGTACTTCGGTACGGGCAGTGTGTGGGGTGCCTAACCTCTTCCCACCCTGTAACCGTGATCCCTTACCTTGAATCTCTGGCCGCAGATCAACAGGAGTCATTTTAGAGGAAGGAATCTTCGGATTCCCTTCTCTAACGTTTCTACGGGGTCTAGCCGACTGTAGATTCGAAGTAACTGGCTAGTGGCGACTCTGGTCTTATATAAATTCACTTAAACACATCCAGCTCAATACGACAACCAAACGAAGCCCTCGAGAACGAGGCAAGCCAGTGGCACAAACGGCGATTTCGCACTCACGCACCTCTTCTTCTTCTTCTTCCGAAAGGAAAGGGAGAACGACGTCGTGTGGGAGCGCGGAAAAATCGGCGAGGGTCCACAGTAAGCCAATAGAAAACCAATTAAGTCTCTGAGGTAGCCACAAACACAGGTGAAAATGTGTTCCACTAATACGAGTGAGTACGTGTAAGTCTTTGTGTAAGACTGTTACTGACATAGGTGCGTACGTGGTCCACAAACATGGGTGTGTACGTGTAGGTTTGTGGTGAACCTACTAAAATAATTGTAAAGGTTTTTGGTGAATCTATGAAAAACAAATTGAGATAGTGAAATCCGGTACACTCGAGGAAAGTGCATCCGCCGAGAGTGGAGTAGGCAATTAGCCGAACCACTATATATTCTTGTGTTTGTGATTGTGATTTGTGCACATTTTTATTCATGCTTATGAGTTTAATTGGTTGAATTATATAAATGCTTGAATAAATTGTATGCTAGGCATTTAATTGTTTCCACACATACACACAAGATACATATCTCACCTTCATAGACTAATAGCTCAATTAGTTGAATCATTTGTAGTCTATGCAATTGGACCCTTGTGCCTTATTGATTTAATTGGTAAATTGTTTGATTAGGCAAAGAATTTGAAGTGGTCCTATTCACCCCCCTCTAAGACTTAGCCATAATTTTAAGCTCCATAAGCTTTCTGCGTAACGTGGTATCGTGTTAGACAACTGACACTATTTCACTTCCTTTTGCAAGAGTCTATTTGATGGCCACCAGTCAAACTACAAAATATACAATCATGCATATTTGGTCCTTTAATTTAACCTGGTTTGATTGATCTATGCTATCATGCATATTTGCATAATGTTTGTATGTATAGGATCGATCATACTCTATCAGAGTATTGTATAGTTAATCCATCGTACAATCATAATCCTCACTTTGTGCAATTGGGTCCCATGCTTTAGTGATCCTGACCATTGGTCTTTCTCACCATGGATGGACAATGCTCTTAAAATCTTCAAGATTTTCAATTTTATGAGGGCCATTGTCAGAGTTCTCTTCTTAACCGTTCTTGTGAAGGCCACGAATTGAAATGTGAGGATTGTCACAACAAGAAGATTTTCGAGTTATGATCCATCCAAATTGGGCTTTGATAATGGCCCATCCAGATCGATGCTTGGTAAGTCGATGGTCCGGATAATTGGCCATGGGTCCATTAGTGCAAACTGAAAACCATTGTACACTATCAATATATTAGGATAGAGCACAATATAATTGCTCTTTAAAAATACTTCTTTCAAATACAAACAATCTCTTGAGAGACATGATCACTGAAAAAAGTGGGGTACAAGTGATGGACACTCCAAATCCATAATTAGGCCTTTCTCACTAGAATAATGATGTAGGATGAGGATCAAGCACCTTTCTATCACACATGGACCGAAAAAAGCTCAAAGAAAAGTCGACAAAACTCAGGAAAGTTCGACTGAATGAGAATTCCTCAATTAACACAGAACAGGGGCTGAACTCTCTAGATGGATTTTGGCTGTCTCGACCGATCGACCAATTAGGTTGACCAGTTGACACTCATGGTCGACCGGTCGAATCGACAGGTCGAGTCCAGTCGATGGGTTTCACAGATTGACATGATTTCTCATTTTTCTTTCCTTTTTCGTGTAGGACTCTTTGGTGCGTTCCTGGGGTTTGTTTAAGGTATTTATTGTTGCTTAAGCACATTTTAGGGTTTAGAATTTTCATATTATCAATCAAATTTTGATTTTTATCAAATTTTATCTCGTGGATTCGACATTTCTCTTATGGATTCAAGGTAGTTATCCCTTGAAGGAAGACGATGATCGACCTCATCATGTCCTTCCTCACGTCAAATAGATTAGGACCTTCGATTTCCTAGTCACTTTGACCAAACTGATTCCTGAGAATCATGGGTAACCAAAGGTAGGCCACACACAACAAATGGTCTAAATTAATGATCAAACCTTTTATACAATTGATGTAAATAATGTTTCCTGCATTTTCTTAGATGATTAGGATTCTCATATCAAAGTGATTCTTGAGATGCACAGGTAATCAAATGTGGGCCTCACATGATCGATGGTCTAGATCAACGATCAAGACTTTTCAGAGAGATTGTAAGGATCATTTGATTAAAGTGATTATTGATGAATGAGAAATCAATGGTGGGTCCTTCATGATGAACGCTAGAAATCAATGATTAGAGTTTTCTATTATAATCATACATACGGTCCATTCTTTTAGTGAATGATTGAATAGATAGGATGATCCAATCACTTTTAAATTGCTGCCAATCAAATGTTACACTTACATGATAGACAATCTAAATCAATGATCAGCCCTCTTCTAGTATGATCAACATGGACATTATATCTTCTTAGCCATGAATCGAATGGTTATAATCATATGACCAAAGTGATTTTCCAATATTGAAAAAAAATCATAATTTTCTTATTATGACAATTGGTGTCTATTCAAAGTGATTATTGAGACTAAGAAGCATTACGAGTAAGCCATCATAAGTTAAAATGTTGCCAAACACACCGTTTATAGTTATGGTAACCTAGTAGTAGTTGTTATTATCATCATCATCATAATCATTTTAACACGCACGCCCACACCACACAGTTACACACCACCCACACCACATGGGGACTCAATCCCCATGATCTCAGTGTTGAAATAGAGTCTGTCTACCACTAAGCCATGGAGCCAGAACCACCTAGTAGTTATTTATTCTCTAGTTAAAAACCCAGTGATTCAACCTAGAACTCAGTTGAGTCAACTTAACCTAGAGTTAGCCTATGGTTCTTCCCTAACTTAGGGTGTGGGTGTTTTTTTTCCTTGGCTTGAGGTATTGGCTTTTTTTTTTCTTTTGTCTATTTTGTTTCTTATTTCCTTTTTTCTTCTTCCAATCAAAGGTTTTTTTTCCTCTTTCTTTCTTTGTAATTCTTGGGCTTTTACCTTAATTAAAAAAGAAAAGAAAAAAAGGGCTATGTTGTTGTTTTAGTTGTCTTGTAAATTATTTTGCAAGGTTCCGCCATCAACTCTACTTGTTTCTCTCTAGACCTAGTTGGACTCAACACAATCCGTAGGGCATGTTTGGCCGCTTGGATTTGAAATGCATTGGAATTCAAATCACAATTACATTGGAATCAAGGTGATTCTGAATCCTCATTTATGTTTGGTTGAATGCATTGGAATCCAAATCTTTCTTTTGGGAGCTTGTATTTGGAGGGCACTGGAATTCTTGGGTATATTCACAAACTTAGATTTTATTAACTTAATCAACTTTCATATCTCAAATTAGTGTGTGTGTGTGTGTGTGTGTGTGTGTGTGTGAGAGAGAGAGAGAGAGAGAGAGAGAGAGAGAGAGATATTTGATAGAATGATGGTAATAAACCCATAAACCCATTAAAATATAATTTTTTTTGCAAAAAAAAGATGAAATTCTTTGCCTTGGTGTTAGGTGCGTTGCACAAAACCTTAAGATCTCGCCCCCCCAAACTCTGTGGATTATGTGATATGATTATGCAATAAACAAAACCAAATCATCAACCACATGACACAAGAGATTTTTATGTGGAAAACCCTCAAAGAGGTAAAAACCACAGGACCTCGTCCAGACAAACAATCCACTATCAAGAGAACTATTACAAACCCAATCACAAGCACAACCCACTTGGATCTAACCTTCTTCACTCACGCGGGAGTGGATAAACAATAAAAGAATGAGAAACCGAGATATCTCACCAAGTACAAGGATGTAGAAGAGCCGAGAAGTCGATTGCACTGTGAATCACCTTCACAAGCAAAAGGCTCCACTTCCAACAAGCTTCATCTCTCTCTCTCTCTCTCTCTCTCTCTCTCTCACTTCCAACAAGCTTCATCTCTCTCTCTCTCTCACTCACCTTGGACGTGTCAAAAACCTTATTGGAATACCTAATCTCGAATTAAAAGCTCTCTTATAGCCCCATGCAAGAGATAGAGCCCAAATAGGAAACTGCATATAGCAATCCACGTGCACCGTCGACTGGTCAGCCGACTGGTCGGAGGCACCCAAAAACAGTCCAGAGAGTTTATGGAGAAAAAATCGAATTATCGACCTGTCTGTCAGCCGGTCGGCCAGGACCCCAGACCAGTTGACGATCAGTCCGAATGGACAGAAAACTATCTAGCGTGTAGGGCTCCTTCTAGCCGAATTTCAGACTGGTAAACCAAGGGGTGTTGACAGGTCGGAGACCAAAAAACTGCACTCTCTCCTCAATGTCCTGAGGAGGAAAACTTCATCAAATCTCCCCCTTTCTGACTCAGGAGGAGTTCACCATCTTCAAGTCAGCCCGGCTTTTACAAGCCTCGAATTTTTCTTTGAGCAAAGCCTTCGTTGTCATGTCTGACCTGTTATCGTTTGTGTGGACCTTCTCAAGCTGTAACACCTTTTGTTCCAAAGTATCCATGATCCAGTGATACTGAACCTCAATATGCTTCGACTTGGAATACTGACTTGGATTCTTGCTCAAGTGTATCGCACTCTGGCTATCACAATAGACCACGTGCTTAGCCTGAAGGAACCTCTTCATCCAAAGCATCTCCTTGCATGCTTTTATGACTGCAATGCACTCGGCCTCTGTCGTGAACAATGCTACGACCTTCTGTAGCTTGCTCTGTCAAGAGAATGTATCCCTTGCAAACGTAAACATGAATCTCAAAGTAGACTTTCTGGAGTCTATGTCAGTTGCCATATCTGCATCTGTGTAGCCTTCTAACACAGGTTTCATGTCACCATAGCATAGGCTCAACCTGGATGAGCCTCTTAGATACCATAGTATCCACTTCACCGTTGCCCAATGTTTTTTGTCAGGATTGAGAAGATATCGGTTGACAACACTAATTGTATATGTTATGTCTGGGCGCGTATACACCATAGCATACATCGAACTTCCTACCGCCGAGGCATAGGGTATCTTCTGCATCTCATCTACCTACGTCTTCATCTTGGGACACTGCTTGTCGCTTAATCTGAAGTGACCATCTAGTGGAGTACTGATCGTCTTCGCTGCATTCATATTGAACCGCTCTAGGACTTTTTCAATATACTGCTCTTGTGACAATCATAGCCTCCTGCTGCTTATGTCATGGTTATCTCCATTTATAGGATCTGTCTGGCCGGGCCCAAGTCTTTCATCGCAAATGACTTGCCTAACTCCTGTTTCAACCTGTCAATATTTTTTTTATGTCTTTTCCCATGATAAGCATGTCATCAACATACAATAACAGAACTAAGAAATCACTATCCGAGAACCTGGGCGTAAACACATAGTGTGTTAGTGTACTTTTCAGTGGCATACTAGTTCACCTTATTTGTCAATCATGGGTGTCCATGTGTTGTAATGTCGGTTGAGCTATGGCAAGCTGAAGACCGAAGATTTAAGTGGACTGAAACCATCAAGGAAGAAGAACAGGTAAATGAGATGCCTTGATGACCTTAACCTTTTGAACCAAAACACCAAAAACCTCTTAGATGACTTGGCTCAATTAAGAATACCCTTAGTCATCTCCATTAGTCTTAGAACACCATCAAAACATGATAAGTTAGGCTAATTAAAGAGGTGGAAGCTTTTGTAAACAAATCAGCCCAAACAACAGTTTTCGATCATCTGATCAATCAGACAGTGGTTCCGATAGGACTCCAATCCATCGGACAAATGTTCCGATCAATCGGAATTTGTTCCAGGAAGTTTCAAAAAATTCACTGGACAGATTTCTGATCAATCAGATAGGGTCCTTCTGATCAATCGAACCATGATTCCGATCAATCGGAAGTGACCTCCGATCAATCGGAGATACGCGAATCTGCCTTTTTTTACCATTGGAGAAAAATCTATAAAGGCAATGGGATTCTTTTTTTGGTTTAAGAGGGAGATTTTGAGGAGATAGAAGCTACTATTGTTGAAGATCATTAGAGGCTTTACTCCTAACCCATTGTAAGTCATTCTAAGCATTCAATCTAAAATGAGAATGGACTTGTTCCCTCTTGATTCGTAGGAGTTTAGACACCTTGATCATATGTATATCCTTTGTTTAGCACCACCCAAGAATTCAAATAGGTGTATTCCTTTAGAAAATTCATTTTCTATCATTTGTAAAGGTTTCACTACCTCCTAGCACCTTGGGCATCTGCAATGGAGCATCACATGCAAGAGAGCTAAAGCCTTGGCAAAGCAGCGACATCAAAGATAGGGGGAGCACAAGGGGAGCTGATTAGAGCACGAGAGAGTAAGAAGAAGCAACCCGAAGCAGTACTACAATGGGGCTTAAATCCGACAAATGAGTTGTCTTTTGTAAGAGTCCATCCACTCTTTTCCATGTGAGGATTGAGTGTAGAGTTTGTTTGTCAAACTCGAATTTAGAGTCGTTTGTTGATCCTTGGCTTGTTAGTTGAGCCTAAAATTCTAAGGACGTTTGCCGTTCCTTGACATGTTTGTCGGGCCTAAATTTCAGGAACGTTTGTCGTTCCTTGGCACGTTTGTCGGGCCTAAATAAGTCTCCAAGGAGAGCGACCAACACGGATATGAACGTGTAGGTTGGGAGGAACCCGTAAACTCCCCAGTTGAGTGGATCCAAGTTAAAACACCTTGGTTGGGAGGAACCAGATTTAAACTCCTTAGTGAACGCTGGTGTGCTAAAAGGGGTTGAGTACTTGAACCGGGAGTGGAGTAGGGTAACCGAACCACTATACATTCTTGTGTTTGTGATTGAGTTGAGCACATTTCTTATTATGCATTAAGTTTAATTGTTTAATTATGAATGCTTAATTAGAATGTATGCTAAGTACTTGATAGGCACACACACACACAAGATGTACTTTCACTTCTTGAGTAGACTTGAGCTTATATGATCCACTCTCATATAGTCTACTTAAGTTGCATAGATTAGGTGCTTCATTACTATAATCATTTGTTAATCTATGCTTGCTTAGACTAGGTTGCTTATTGCACATCATATGCTAGTCTTGCAATTGGACCCACTTAGGCTTAGAAATCGAAGTGTTATTTGCTTACTTAATTTAAATTGTTAAATTATGTAAGTAGGCGAAAAGAATTTTAAAAGGTCCTAATCACCCCCCCTCTAGGACTTAGCCATAATTCTAGTTGCTTCGCTCTTAGCTTCTGCATGTATACGTATCATGTGTCGTATTAGACTAATGACGTAATTTTACAGTGGTCCGACTCCGTTCTGTCATACTCATCTTTCAACATGAATGAGTCAAACTTCTTATACCATTGCCTCGGAGCTTGCTTCAGCCCATACAAACTCTTCGTAAGCTTAACCACCATGTGCTCCTTGCCCTTGACCTCGAACCCCTCTGGTTGGTGCATATAGATCTCTTCTTCTAAGTCACCATGGAGAAAGACAATTTTAACATCTAACTGCTCTATCTCCAGATCCATGCTAGCCGTCAACCCAATTAATATCCAAATGGACGTCATCTTCACCACCAATGAGAATATCTCTTTGAAGTCAATTCATTTCCTATGACCAAAACTTTTCACCAAGTCTGGCCTTAAACCTCGTCTGTGAATTCTTATGCTCTAACTTTTTTCTGAACACCCACTTGTTGCTCAGAGCCCTCTTGCCCTTAGTTAATTTCACCAGATCATAAGTGTGGTTCTTATGCAAGGATTCTATCTCCTCTTGCATAACTTTCAACCACTCCTCCTTATGCATGTCGGATAAGGCCTCAGAATAATCTTCTGGTTTTCCCCCATCGGTAAGCATAATGTACTCATGTAGTGAGTACCTCTTAAACAGATGTTTGTCCCTAGATGTCCTCCTCAATTGTGGCTCAACAGGTGGATCATGTGGGGGCTGCTCCCCCGGTCCATTTTTCGTAAGAACTCCCTCATCCTCTACACCTTGCTGCACTCCCTCGTCATCAACCACCATGGGAGGAGTGATTGGATCTATGTCTTCCAGCTCACCTGAACTGGGTTGGGTTTTCTCTGGCTTTCAACTGTCTTCAATATACTGATCTTCAAAGAAAACCACATCTCTGCTCCTGACAAACTTCTTCTCAGTCGAATCCCACAACCTGTAACTGAATTTCTCATCACCGTACCCCAATAACATAGATTGCATGATCTTCGTATCGAGCTTTGACCTCTCGTCCTTTGGTACGTGAACGGATGCCCGGCATCCAAATACCCTGAAATGACTGTACAAAGGATCGCGTCCAGTCCGCACCTTCTCAAAAACTTCTCCATTCAACTGGGCTGATTGAGACCTATTTATCAAATATACTGTCGTGTGCATCGCTTCTCCCCAGAACATCTTGGGCAACTTCGCATAGGAAAACATGCATCTAATTCTCTCTACAATGATGCGATTCATGCGCTCAGTTACACCATTGTGTTGGGGGGTCTTAGGCACCGTCTGTTCATGCCGTATACCTAGGGACTTATAATACTCATGAAAGGCCCCAATGTATTCACCACCATTGTCAGTGCAAATGTACTTCAATAATCTACCTGTCTCTCTCTCGACCATAACATGAAAACCTTAAACACACCGAAGACTTCATCCTTGGATTTCAATGTATAAATCCAAACCCTCCTAGATGCATCATCTATAAAAGTGACAAAATACAATGCCTCACCCAAGGATTTTATTCTCGTCGGACCACACACATCAGAATAAACCAAATCTAATGCATGCACTTTATTAACATGAGAAGAAATCTTAACAAAAAAAACCTTATGTTGTTTTCCAAATAAATAATCAACGCAAGTTTTGAGAGGTATATCTGCCATCTCTGAAGGAGCTGCTTCTTCGCTAGTAGCTGAAGCCCTTTCTCACTCATGTGGCCGAGCCGCCTATGCCACATGTCCATAGTTAAATTTTCTACCGTGTTCAACCCACCCTTGCACACACTGACACTTGTCTTGTAAAGGGTACAACACTTCTTCCCTTTGGCTGCGATCAACGAACCATTGATGAGCTTCCAGCACCCACCAACAAATCGGCTTTCATAGTCATCATCATCTAACCTTCCCGTCGACATCAAGTTAAGGCGATGGTCAGGAATGTGCCGCACATCCTTGAGTACTAATGTGCAGCCCACATCGGTTTTCACACAAATATCACCAACTTCTACAATCTTCAATACGCCAGAATTACCCATCTTCATGGTCCCAAAGTCTCTCGACTTGTAGCTTGTGAAGAAATCTCTACGTGGAGTCGTATGAAACGACACTCCTGAGTCTATCACACAGTCGGTCTCCTGACTCGTAGCCATGAGACAAACCTCATGATTCGCAAAGAGAATAACAACAACGTCGTCATCTGAGGCAACTGCAGTAGAATCTGATTCATCTTCCTTCTCCTTTCCTTTTCCTTTCTTGTCATTTTTTTCTTATGACATTCATTCTTACAATGGCCCTTCTTGCCACAATTTTAAAATTCAACATCTTTCTTAACGCTTGACTTGCATCTTGATTTATCTCGGGCCTTCCCACCCTTCTTGTTCTTTCCTCTCCCCTGTTCCTGTGCCATAACGGCCTCTTGCTGAGTAAACCCATGAGACTTCCTCCTTGTCTCCTCATTGAAGAGACAACTGGTAACCTGCTCCATGGACACATTTTCGTCTGGCACGAAGTTACTTAGAGACACAACCAATGTCTTCCAACTATCAGGCAACAAGCTAAGCAATAGCAGAGCCTAAAGCTCAGTGTCCAGGACCATCTTCATATCGGAGAGTTGGTTCATGATATTGCTGACTTCATTCATATGCTCAGTCACGGAACCGTTTTCCTTCAACTTAAGATTCACAAGTCTTCTAATCAGGAAGATCTTATTGCCAGTTGTCTTCCTCTCATACAGCTCTTCTAGTTTTTGCTATAGGTTAGCGGCTGAGATCTCGATAGATACATGGTGGAACACCGTGTCATCCAACCATTGTCTAATAAACCCCACTGTCTTCTGGTCCAACTTCTTCCAATCATCATCAGTCATATCCTTCAGCTTAGCCGATTCCCTTGAGACTAGAGCATACAAGTCCCTGTAATAAACCAAGTCCCCCATCTTCGCCTTTCGTATGGGCCAATTAGACCCATTAAGGCTGATCATCCTTGATGAGCCACCTTTCATAATTCGCATTGATCCTATTGTCCTTCTTCCCAACCTGGACGCTCTGATTCCACTTTTGTTGGGAAGGTTGCACAAAACCTTAGGATCTCGCCCCCCAAACTCCGTAAATTATGTGATATGATTATGCAATAAACAAAATTAACCAAATCATCAATCACATGACAGAAGAGATTTTTACATGAAAAACCCTTAAAGAGGTAAAAACCATGGGACCTCGTCCAGACAAACAATCCACTATCAAGAGAACTGTTACAAACCTGATCACAAGCACAACCCGCTTGGATCTAACCTTCTTCACTCACGCAAGAGTAGATAAACAATAAAAGAACGAGAAACTAAGAGATCTCACCAAGTACAAGTACGTAGAAGAGCCGAGACGTCGATTGCACTATGAATCACCTTCACAAGCAAAAACCTCCACTTTCAACAAGTTTCCTCTCTCTCTTCCTCTCTTCCTCTTTCTCTCTCTCTCTCCCCTCACCTTGGACATGTAACACACCTTATTGGAATACCTAATCTCAAATTGGAAGCTCTCTTATAGCCCCATGCAAGAGATAGATCCCAAATAGGAAACTGGGTATAGCAGTCTGTACGCACCGTTAATCAGTCGGCCAAAGACGTCGACAGGTCGGAGGCACCCAAAAACAGTCCAGAGAGTTTGTGGAGAAAAAAATGAATTATCGACCTGTTAGTTGACCGGTCAGCCAGGACCCCAGACCGGTCGACGACCTGTCTGAATGGACACAAAATTGTCCAACCTGTAAGGCTCCTTCTAGTCGAATTTCAGACCGGTCAACCAAGGGGTGTCGACCAGTCGGAGACTAAAAAACTGTACTCTCTCCTCAATGTCCTGAGGAGAAAAACTTAATCAAATCTCCCTATTTTCGACTCAGGAGGAGTTTACCGTCTTCAAGCCAGCCCAGCTTCCACAAGCCTCAAATTTTCCCTTGAGCAAAGCCTTGGTCATCATGTCTAAATCGTTATCGTCCGTATGGACCTTCTCAAGCCGTAACACCTTCTGTTCCAAAGTTACCCTGATCGAGTGATACTGAACCTTAATGTGCTTCGACTTGAAATGCTGACTTGGATTCTTGCTCAAGTGTATCGCACTCTGGCTATCACAATAAACCACGTGCTTATCCTGCTTCAAGTTAAGTTCTTGTAGGAACCTCTTCACTTGGGTGGGCCACAAATGCAAGGATCACAAACAAGCGACTCATCAACTTTTTTAACCGTCCATTTAGATATCCAACATTTGAATGGTTTAGATCATTCGATTGATGTGATTTTAGTGTTGCAGTCGATAATTGGATTGTTTTGGGGCATCATCAGAGTGGCATATGTCCACCTAGAGACAAGTTTGTGACATGTGTACTCTCCAACCCTTAAAAAGGAAGCAAAAAAGGCATTTCCTTTCTATTACGCGAGAATCTCAATATTTAGTTGAGATTTCAAAACCCAGAAAAAAGGTAGATTTGAAATGCGTCCGATTCCATTTACCTTCAAATCCAAGGCTGCCAAACAGGGTGAAATACCCCCGTTTACCACCAAATCCAAGGTGCCAAACAGGGTGATAGTGACTCATGCTGAGTTGGCCCGGTGTCTCACTTTTTCTTTTTTTTCAATAAGAGTAAGTGATGATGGAATTCAAATGTAGAAATAGCAATTGGAAAGCATGACTTTCAACCAGTGCACTGTTTGTTTCTAAAACCTTAATTTTAAGCATTTTTATTACCTTGGCATAAAAAATCCTAGTGGCCAAAATTTCCTGTTTGGTAACTAATCCATATATGTGAAGCCATGGTTGGTTTATGCAATCCATTGATCTGATGGCCTCATCATGGATGAAGATCTCTTCATTTGCTCAACTCTAAACTTTACACAGTTGGCATGTCAATATTTGCTCAAGAAAACACCATCATTGGGTACACTCATCAGAGAAAAGAGAAGATTTGATGATTAGAATCTTCCAAATTAGTACATGAATTGTTAAATTGTTAGGAAGAGTAACACACACAGTAATGTATAGCCCTTTGTAAGAAGAGTCAGATATATAGGGATGTAACTATAGAAGTGGAAAAGGAAGATAGCCATATACTGCCTGATGATAATAAAACAAGAGATGAGACAAATGAAGTAAACAAGAGAGAGAGAGAGAGAGAGAGAGAGAGAGAGAGAGTCCTAACATATATGAACTAGATCAGGCCGTTCATCAGGAAAGAGGGGGAGAGAGAAGCCTTCCGAGTCCAATCTCCCCAAAATTTTTACATTAAATGGGGACCATTGGTTCATTTATTTTAACCTTCCAACTATCACAGAGGTCGTGGACCACTTTAAGACCAGACCCATCTGATTCTTGGCACATGGCACATACATGGAGGGGCCCACTTGATGAACAAGCCATATCCTGCACAAATATGACACATTGGCATATGTGGGTGAGTGGGAATAGGATAGCCTCTCTTGCAGGCAGCCATCACATTTTGAGAGAAAGAACTGCACGTGATAAGAGAATGGAATCACGTGACCAATCAGCTTGACCTTCTGCCAGGGAACCAACCTTAGCCATGTGCTCATGAATCTACATACATTGTTTATGATCCCAACACAAACTTCATTATTTTTAATTTTCCTTCTTCCTCTTCTTCCTCCCTCTCTCTCTCTTGGAAAAACTCATGGGGATCCGTTCTATCATTGCTCCCTCGGTCTCGCCGCCATCGCCTGAACCTGATCAAACCATCGCTCACCATCACCACTATCACGACCACGACAACAACCAAGACCGCCACCATCATGGAATCCATGCTACGGATTCCATAATCATAATCGTCATCGTGGTCATTTCAATAGTCTTGCTTTTAACTGCACTCCTACTTATAGTAACTTTTCGCAGAATCAAGTCGGCTAAAAGCAATGCAGACAATGGAAGCAACAAGAGCACCACCAATGCCCACATGAGAAAACTTTCCAAATTTGGAGTACTTAGTACCGCCAGTGCAGCCGGGGCAATCAATGCTAGTCCTGGTATGTGGTCCACTAACATTCTTATCAATTTCTAAATCTTATTTGCGAATGGTTTGAAAATCTCTTATGGCTCTTTTTTATTTTTTATTTTTTATTTTTATTTTAAAATTATGCTAAAATGACAAATTTATATTAGCTTTTTGTTATACATTGTATGGATTAAATGAAAAGATGGATATTTACACCCTATGTTTTTTTTTTTTTTTTTTTTAATGAACATACTCTTTTCTTTACTTTGGATTTGAATGACATGTATTTATGCTACTCTGGTACCAAAAAAGAAAAAGATGGGGTATTTATCAAAAGCATAGGGTGTATATATCATTTATATTTATGGTTTTTTTTTTTTTTGAAGTTCTCTGATAATAATGTGCGAATTTTGTAAAAGAATTTATTTCTTTTTTATTTAGTTTTTTTTTTTTTTTAATAAATTAGGTATGTTTAGTATAAAAAGAATTCAAATTCCATTGAGGTTTTGTTATAAACATACCCGAATGAGGAGCATTTATCAAAAGCATAGGGTCTATATCCATTAATTTTGTTATTCTTACATTTTATGTTGGAATTATGCAAAAAAAAAAAAGTTTTTATTATAATTTAAATTTCGTTATAAATATATGGATTTGTGAAGAAAAAAAAAAAAGGTGTCATGTGTCCTTATTTATTTATTGTTATGTTGGGTATTTAATGGTGTGTAGATGTGAGGAATTGTCTCTATATGGGGAATGTGGGCCGTACAACGTTCTCCAAAAATAGAGGGCAGGTGTTCACATACAAAGAGCTGGAACAGGCCACAGATGGATTTAGTGAAGGAAATGTGATTGGAAATGGAGGATTTGGAGTGGTTTATAGAGGGACTTTGAGTGATGGGACTCTGGCTGCTATTAAGATGTTGAACAGAGAAGGAAAGCAAGGAGAAAGAGAATTCAGAGTAGAGGTATTTCTTATTTTCTGATTTCTATTTCTATTTCTTCTTTTTTTATGTTTTTAATATTTTTTTTTTTTTATTTTGCACTTTTGGGCTATTGAAATTGAGAAAAAAAAATGTGGAAAGATTTTCAATTTTTAGTGCAGGAGTGGTATTTGTCATACATGTAACAAAAACAAAATAATAATAATACTTGAAAATGTGTTGAGGCTATCAATCCAGTGCACCATGCACTTGGATTGCGAGGCCCGCCCATGTCCTGCCCACATTGTCTGGCCTAGAGGTCAGTTGGATTCGCGTTAAGCTTTCAAGACTGGAATTAATCAGCAATGAGCCTGGTCGGGAGTCTACTTTGAGGTGCAATCATGGACTTATGACCTGGTGATTTGGCCAAGCCTAGAGTCGAGTCATAAATTGCCTGAATTGGGAGTGAATTGTCCGAGTGGCCCGGTCTGAGTCGATCGAATGAGTCAGGAATCCATTGGCCCAATAGGTTGACATGGCTCGGCCTGAGTTAACTGTGGGATTGGTTATCCTTGATTATTCCACATTCTACTGGAAAAAAAATATTAGATGGCTAGGATTTTAATGCATGACACATTCAGAGCAGGGCCCCTCCATATCAATGATTTGGATCAATGAACAAAGGGCTCACTTGTACAAATTGAAAACTGGAGCTTGCCGTCGATATTCTAGTGAGAGCATTGTACCAATTTGATTTAAACTTAAAAAGGAAAGGGGTATTTTCATTGGCCATTACTCTGGGACCCACATGTTTTCTTTTCGTGCAGGTGGGTCTTAATGTAAGAAGCCACTGAGAAGGCATCCAAAACATTTCTGGGCCAGATGGGCCTGACCTTATCTCTTGCTCTCTTTCTATTGAAGTGGCTACCATTCGCCCACTTCAGCAGCCCCTCCAAGCATGAAACTTTAGCTGTTTCATTTTCTTACCAGTGGGCCCCACCAACATACACCAATCATGTCATCTGGGTTTGCGTCTTACTATGAAATCTCTCGTATAAAAAATTTTAATGGCAAGCACCATTTTTTGGTTAGACATAAAATCCCACCATCCACATGCAAAGTGTAAACTGCACATGTATATGAAATCTAGACCATCTATCTTTTGGGCCGTGCCCCGAGAATCACAACAATGGGATGATCCTCAACCCCAATTGGAGTAACTTTGCCAATTGAATATAGATAGATCATTGAACCATTTTATCCATCTGTTTATAATACTGGAAAGTCTTCCAATTGGGTGGATATCATCATCTGCTATTATGAATTTTTTTTATCTAGGGCCTAGTGCACATCAGATGAACCGCTCAGATCTTGTTTGTTCATTGCATGATGATGTTGTTGATGATGATGATGATGACAAATGCAGGTGGATCTTTTGAGCCGTTTGCACTCTCCCTACTTGGTTGAACTTCTAGGCTACTGTGCAGACCAACATCACAGGCTCCTTGTATTTGAATTCATGCCCAACGGTAATCTCCAACACCACCTCCACCCTTCCACCTCCTCAAAGCAATATCAGCTGTTGGATTGGGCTGCCCGCCTGAGGATTGCCCTAGATTGTGCGAGAGGCCTTGAGTTCCTACACGAGCAAACAGGTCCCAACTGTCATCCACAGGGATTTCAAATGCAGCAACATTCTGTTAGATGAAAACTACAGAGCCAAGGTGTCCGATTTTGGGCTGGCCAAGACGGGCTCCGACAAGATCAACGGCCAGATCTTGACCCGGGTGCTAGGCACCACTGGATATGTCGCCCCCGAGTAAGTTCATTACTACTTGCCTTATCATGCACATGTCCACTTGCACACGTGCACACATGCATGTCCACACATCTATACCATGTATGGCCATGCTCATGCATGCATGCCTGTATGACAAGCATATTTCAAACTAGATGCATGTCATGCACCTGATAAATGTGGTAGTATGCCATTTGAACCAAGATGCAATACAAAGCTTTGTACCTATGTCTAAGTGGGTGTTAGTGCAGTTTAAGTGCGTCTAAGTGTTAACTGTCGACTTGGATTCACTTAAATCCACTTAGACCACATACAGACATACCTAAATGCAGTTAGACACACATTGCACTCGTAGAAAGCTTTGAAGTGGGTCTGGGTTCATGACATTTATATCAGCACCAGCACCAGCACCAGCATCATCATTATTCTTTCATCAAATACAATGTGCATCTAAATGCAATTGGATGTATATGATATCCTTCAACATGTAACTGCTTTTTCATGTTGTTTGATTCTTAAACATGGCCATTGATGACCAATGTCGTTCTTTTTTAAATCATAAACCATTCATGACTCAAAATGTCAGCAGAGGCATCCCACTGTTGATCCCGCATGGTTGTAGAACAACCACAGCTTCAAATTGGTCTAACACCAGATCATCTGATTCCTCGAAGCATAGGTAGAAACCCCAGAAGCAGACATTGAAACCACTGGTATGAGAACATGAGAGAATGGATGATTTTTTTTTTTTTTCCATGGAAGTATGCTTTTGTAGATAACCCTACAACACCCAGATACAGATACAGATGGCGGAAATGGGTATAAGAATCCCAAGTTCCCAGAATCACCATATCCCGTTTGTAAAACGCTATATGGATTTATTTTTATGATTTTTACTGGAAAAATTTCATCTATGCTACTGTTTTTTTCGGTTTTTACCAAAACCAGTTCTGTTTTTAAGTTCTTTCAGCTCAGTAAATCTAGCGAAACTGTTAACATTTCCCCAACTTTTCACAGTAACCCACTTCAGAAGATTCACCTTAGGCATCTTCTTTGGAAGAAAAGGGATTTTTAAGGCAAAAAATTCTTCAAGAAGTTTGACTTTTTTACCAAACAATGCCTTACAGTAATTTAAAATCCCACAAAGTGATTTTTGTGGTGGGTGAAAATTACCAAAATGCACTAATCTATTTCTTTTTTCCTAAGAAAGTGGTGAAATCGAGCATTGTTGCGTGCACATCATGTATGGTAGGTATCGAACCTGTCCAACAGTTGCAACCCAGAATGATGATCAAATGAACCAAAAAAGGCTGATCCAATCATCAGTTGAGCCACACCATAAAAACAATGTACACCACCCAAAATCCTCCAAATTTGTGTCACCCACCTGATGATCGGATCGGCCTGTTGCAACTGTTGAACAGGTTGAATGTAATACACATGATGTGGGCCCCACAATGCTTGACTTCACCCTTTTTTTAGGACCAAAAAATAATAATAAATAAATAAAAGGAAACATGTGAGGACATTTTACTCCCTAAAGGCACTTTCGGAGATTCTTAATTAGTCAGCACCTTGTTTCATGAAATCAGTATTCTTGAGGATGCTACTGACAATGTCCAAAAAGGGAGGGGGGACAACACACAAAAAATTGTTAAGAACTTGAACAAAATGAACCAAATACAACATGATTTGGTTATCATGTTAATAATGGCATGTTGAGTATATGCAAGTACCTTCATAGATGAATTATTGTATCGTGGATGTATAAAATATCTGCAAGAAGAAAAAGAAAATAAATTAAAGAGATCATACAAGCACATTTCTTCTTCAGGACTTGAGATGATGGATGTTGAAGCCATCTATAATTCAAATGTTTGATCTACAAAAAAGATTCACATGTTTTTCTTATCACCCATCTCCTTTCTTTACTTCAAGATAATAACAACAGAATTCAATATAGTTTCACATTACATGTGATACAGATGCTCGAATCAGATCTAATGGTTGCATTGTCCACCAGCAGACGGGACTCTGGAGCATGCTTTGGGCGTCATGTCAATCATACTATGAAAATAGGCAGGGGCTTATCTGAGAAGGGAGTTGTGGAGATAGGGCAGTGTAATCATTGAGAGGGTGGTGATTTCTGTAGCTAGAAGGTTCAAATTTAAATGTGTGAATCTTTAGCATGCATACGGGGAAGAGAAGAGGCAGGAAATTCCCAAAACCTAACAATTGAGAGAGTCAAATTCATCACCATTCACCATATTCTACTGTAACTGAAATTTGAATCCAACTGCAACACTCCCTCTTCCAACAACAAGACCTGAATTCCCACGGAAAATATTGAGACATCCTAATCTACCTTTGTAGGCTTGTATATTGCACCAAATGAATGATCTTTCAAGGGCTGATTCCTACCCATTTACATATTACGTACTCTCTTCACATTCGTGATAAATAATCAAAATTTCAAAGAAGCTTCACCAAATAACAATCTCTCAAACCCCAAAAATAGCTTCTTCTTCTTTTTAATTCCTTTTCTTTTAAAGAAACATGTAGATAATAAAAATCAGGACACTCGGACAAAAACACTGAAGGCAGAATTCGACAAAACAAATGATCAGTTAATAAACTATGTGGCTTTAGAAGCAACTGTCTCCCATTTTCCCCATCAATGCATTTGTTATATTTGATTAAGGAAATGCCATTATGTGGTTGTTTTAGAGAAGATGGTGATGTATTCATTTCTAGAAATCCAAAGCATGTTGATTATTGTTATTTGATATATTTTGGAATAAGAAAGCCTGAGGATGATGAATCTGTTCATGTAGGTATATGCTAACAGGGAAGCTGACCACGAAGTCAGATGTTTACAGTTATGGGGTGGTTCTTCTAGAGCTTCTAACAGGACGTGTACCTGTCGATAACAAAAGGCCTCCCGGAGAGCATATCCTGGTTTCATGGGTTGGTAACCAAAACCTACACTACTACAAATTTATACAACGGTTGTTGCAAACTTGCCAAAAAAATAAACGAAGAAGAAGAAGAAGAAGAAGAAGAAGAAGAAGCTTACTGGGCCTAACCCACGAAAGCCAATATCTTAGTTGGACATATAAAATCATTCCACAGATCATGGTTCATCCAGATTAGGTAGGATAGATATAAAGTGTCCGAATGAAGTCCATGAGCTCAACTGCTCAAGCTAAGACTAATAATCCAATTACTCTTATGTAAAATAAAATTTAAAAAAAAAAAAAAAAAAAACACCGTACTTTCTAGAAAATTGCTGTGTTTGACACAGCAGTTTCTAAAAGATTGCTGTGTCCAACACCCATGTCCAACAAACATCTCAGACACATTTCAACTCTTCTATTGAGAAGAAACTAGATGTATCTTTTCTTCTTGTATTTTACTAGTATTTTATAGTCTTTATACAGTTCTTATTGTTGGTTTATTTATAGCTACACATACAATCTTCTATATCTATTGCAGACGTACAAGTAAAACTTACATAATACTTACATTTTTCAAGGTCCTGGTCTGTTTTCCAGGGTCACAGTCTGTGTCCATGTCAACACCATGTCCATGTCCAAGTCCAAGTTATGCAGATGATGTTCGAAATCAAATACAACTGGCTTAGATCATTCAGAAAGAGGACCACCTACAACTTGTCCTACACTGCAATCTAATTTCTTATGCCCCCAAAAATTGGGTTTCCATGCCATTCTTGTGAAAAAAGGGTTGTAGATTAATTAACTTACAACCTGTTGTAGGTGATCAGTTCTCATTCTGATCTATACACTATCATAATAATCTTAGCACTATCCCTGGGGCTGTTATCAGTGGTAGTTTGTTTAACTTTGGCAGTGATAACTTGCCTGCTTTGGGTAGCACTGATAGCATCCTTTAGTGATGTCCCTAACCAAGACTATACCAAGATAGTATTTGGAAGATATCTCAAGAAAGGTTTTAGCACCTGTGTTGCCTCTTGTAGCTACTGCAACTGGTTTGGCATGCTATTCTTAGTATAGTTTTTTTTTTTCTTTAATTAAGAGACTGGCTAATATATCCCTATCTCTTTAAATTTAAAAATTACATGATTGTACTTGATATACATCTACAAGTTCATTTCGTAATAGAGTTTTTTTCTTCTTTTCTTTTTCTTTTAATGTGCAACCATTTCATAAAAGGTAACCAAATGTGCATGCATGCGCACAAGTGTGATTGTCAAAGAAAAGGATGCATATGGGGTTTTCTTATACCATGTGTATGGGAACATGACCATCCACATGTGCACATATGTGCCAATATGGAACATGTGCAAGATCTGGGTTTCCCATAGGTGGGCTACGACATACAAAACAAATGCATGGCTGTAAAAATTGTTTCAACCATCAGTTTACTTTGTACATCGGGGCCCACCGGAGTTAAATGGCCTGATTCTTTAGGCAGAAGATCTAAGCATTATTTCCAACCAGATGGAAAACTTAGATCTTGCACATGCATGTGGAATTAGCAAACCTCATACTTACCTACATGTTTATGTATGTATTTGTGTGTGTATGTGTGTAGATATGCATTTATGTTGCAAACACACATGCCATCTCTCCTTGCATATATCAGATTGATGAACCAAAATCTTATATTTAAATGGGTTTATTTATTGACACTTCAGGCTCTTCCAAGGTTGACCAATAGAGAGAAAGTGATGGAAATGGTGGACCCAATTCTAGAAGGCCAATATTCAAAGAAGGAGCTAATTCAGGTCAGTCACCATGAACAAGATCATTACGACCCTCTTGGATACCATAGAAAGCCCAATGACAGCCATCATTATCCACCATTTCAGTTATCCTTAGGACCAACGCCCCCACAATCACTTTATCACCACATCACCATCATCACCTCCAAAATCACAATACTAAGCATCTCTCTTTCTCTTCCGTTGTGTTTTACAGATAGCAGCCATTGCTGCCGTGTGTGTGCAGTCAGAAGCCGATTATAGACCTCTTATGACAGATGTTGTGCAATCTCTCATCCCTCTGGTTAAGAGACTGAGCATGAGTGGTCCCACCACCACCTCCACCAGATTACAGCACCAGACATGAACTCTCAGGTCTTGATCCGTTGAGAAATCCCTAAAGCAGCCCTTTCTATCAATCTCAGAAGACCCATGTGATTGGGAGTAGTAAAAATCACTGCAAAATACTTTAAAACAAGTGCCAAACCATTTAAGACGAGGAAGGAAACTCTAAGCCTAGATGAGATGAGTTTAACATATTTTGGCTGCTGGCTCAGGCAGGAATTTTGTTAACAAAATGCACTTTGAGTTCATTAATGAGAAGCATTTTGAAGAGTTGAGCATACTGTGGATGATGTAGATGTTCTCTGAGAGTTAAATGTCTTTTCTTCCCATTTTCAATTGTGAGTCTAGTCTGTTATATCATCAAAAGTGTCATGCTGAAGATCATTGTACATAATTTCCTCGCTTTCCTGCTTGAGTTGAATAAAACTTTGTACAAGTAGAAAATGAAAGCTGGAGGTACAATAAAGTAGAAATGCCAATAAATTACTTATGCTAAACGTGAGTTAACAGGAGGAAAAGAGAAAACCGAAAACCTCTCTCTCTCTCTCTCTCTCTCTCTCTCTCTCTCTCTTCTCTCTCTCTCTCTCTCTCTCTCGTCTCGCTCTCTCGCGTCTCTCTCTCGCTCTGTCGCTCTCTCTCTCCTCTCTCTCTCTCTACTCTTCTCTCTCTCTCTCTCTCTCTCTCTCTCTCTTCCTCTCTCTCTCTTCTCTCTCTCTTCCTCTCTCTCCTCTTCTCTCTCTCTCTCTCTCTCTCTCTCTCTCTCTCTCTCTCTCTCTCTCTCTCTCATTTTTTTTTTATACAAATCACACAAGCATTATAGGATTCATGAGAAAAAGTTGTGGCTAAAGTTTGACATTGATTGCCAACCTGACGCAAACCTCCTTTATCTTGGCTTAGGACTAGCAATGAGAGCACAGGAGGGCTAGGGGAAGAACCAAACAGACATGGGTGGAGGTAGGGAAAAAAGATTTGATGACATGTGGTTTAATTGAGGATATGGTCCTTCTTAAGATGAAATAGAATAGTAGCACGATCATGTAGTTGACCCAATTAGTTGGGGTAGGGCTTAGATGACGACAACATCTCTCTCTCTCTCTCTCTCTCTCTCTCTCTCTCTCTCTCTCTCTCTCTCTGTGTCCGTGCGCGCGCACGCGTGTGTTTTTTATTTATTTATATATCATACAACCATTGCACATTAGTTCCCATCATGAATGTACAATGCCCTCAATCGGACAACTCAACTTTTTGAGTGTTTCCATGCAGAGATACGTGGTCAACAATAAATACACCTACTGTTAGAGTCCTTGATACACATTGATATGCCATCCTCTAACAGCTCGAGCTTTAGAGTCCCTTTATGTTGTGCAGTGTTGTCAAAATCTTATGATTTACGATTAGTCGAATCTTAAGCAAAATGATTTGGAATTCCAACCTTGCATCCATTTTTATATGAATCTTATTATTCTATAATTTGAATCCTACGATCAATGATTCAAATCGCAATTCATGATTCAAATTATACAAGTTCTCTTCTATTTTAAGCTTCACTTGGCTTTCGTTTATGTTTTTTAAATTGGTGGATGCTTTAAGAATCGTTTAGAAAAGTAAATTATTTTATTTGTTCTTTATAAAAGAGTATATATAATTGGTCGAAATACCAAATTGATGTATGACTTATAATGTTTTTAGGGTGGTTACAATCATGTTGACTTATATACATTGTGGAATGATGTTTAAAATTCAAAATATCTTTTTTCTTTTCGGTCTACAGTATCAAAGGCTACTTTCCTCCGTGATTATACATTCAAGAAAGGTAACAAGAACATAAATTATTAAAGGACCCTTGTATTTTTTTAAGGGAAATTTCTTGAAAGACAAAAATAAATAAATAAAGGAATAAGAATCCTTTAACACTATCATGCAATGGTATTACTTGGTGCAATTGATGGCAAAAAGAAAATTGATGAGTGTAAAAAAAAATTGTGATTTATTTGTATTTTTCATTTTTTTTTTTTCAAAATTTTAAGAAATTATAAAAAAATCATTACGATTTGCGATTCAATATGATTCAACCCCTACTACGATTTGCGATACGATAACGATTTTGACAACTTGATGGTGTGAGTTGTGAGCGTCTCTCCACCCTTGCTCAGAATGTTCCCGTGTGGAGTTCCAACCCGCATGTGGGGAAGTGTTAGAGTCACTTGATACACATTGTTACGCCATCCTCTAACAGCTCGAGCTTTAGATCAAGTGGTGATTTGACACCTACAACCTACATTGAACGAATAAAAAAGACCAAATATTGGAGGGCTAGGATCCTCCAATTTGGGATATTTTGAAAGGATGGTCCCTCCCTCTCTATGTGTGTATTATACAACTATTATACTTCTGGCTCCCATCATGAATGAACCATGTCCTTGATTGGACAAACTTTCCAACTGTTGGTGCTGAAAACTTGGTTAAGAATATATACGCCAAAGATTTGATGGCTAGGATGCTTCCAATTTGGGATATTTTGGAGCACAATCCATTCATGATGGGGGCCATCAAATCATAGCTTGGATAGAACAACCATGAGTTCCACATTGACAAACTTGCGCACAATATTAAAGTTCCCTATTAGACACCAATAGAGAACTCGGCCTCATGGTTCTAAATGTCAGCGTTAGTGGGTGTATCAACCTAGCAAAAAATGATACGATACCATGTCACATATTGGTATTGGGGTCGTATCCGCTCGTATCAGTCATAATTTTTTAAAGAAAAAAATACAGAAAATTATTAGGAAAAATAGAAAAAATGAGATATCCAAGAATCAATCATTCATTTGTGTTTTGACTTTTGACCATGTATTCAATGGTGTATTGGACCATTCTTTGGTACGAATATTGTCCCTACAGGCAATGTTCAGTATCACGTTATGTATTGCACCCTTGGGATACAGACATGTATTGGTTATTGCACAGGATATATCGTTTGTATCGGGTTAATTTATCGCACTTTTTGGGAAACATGGTGAAACATTGGGAAAATTGTTGAATTTTTCAATGAAACTTCAAGGATTGTTAAAAAAGACCTTAATGCACACTTTTAAATCATAACATTTCAAAAAGAAGTACACATAATAGGTTTCCTTTGTATAGGGTCCTAAGCTATTCGCTATTGACTAAGCTAATGCAACTATATTCAAATTGAATGCGTAACCTTTAGAGTGTATATGATGATCATTTCATCAAACACTCCTAAATACTTCGAAATTAGTCTCAACTGACAGCTGGTTGAAGGGAAATTTCGAAAAAAAAATTTAATATTTTATTAAATTTTAACTTAAACATGATTTTTATTTTTCAAAAATTGACAAGGACTAACAAATCAGTAGATTGGCCCTCATACATGCTTGATTTCATGTTTGGACATTGCAAGCAATTTGGAGAAGAAATTAGGGAAATTGGAATTTTCCCCAAACCAGACCACCTACA
The DNA here is from genome assembly GCA_003013855.2 of Liriodendron chinense. Classification (NCBI taxonomy): domain Eukaryota; kingdom Viridiplantae; phylum Streptophyta; class Magnoliopsida; order Magnoliales; family Magnoliaceae; genus Liriodendron; species Liriodendron chinense. Next base: position 26,103 of record PVNU02003143.1, read on the forward strand.
CTCAAATTTCGAAATTAGAGTGTTTGTGATGACCATTTTCATCAAATTCTCCTAAATACTTCGACATTAGTCTCAATTGACAGTTGGTTGAAGGAAAAATTCGAAAAAAAAAAAGCATGGAGAACATTAAAAACTGATGGATATCGAAATCAAAGCTCCAACTCCATGATTTTTCATCCAAAACATGAGAATCAATGGATTTGTTAACCATTTGTCACTGACTTAACATAATTTCATCGAAAAAAGGGATCGGAAAATTGAAAATGCTCACCGGATCGACATGTGGGATATATTGGCAATGCCTGTGTGTTTTCGTATTTAAAACGTTGCCTATAGGTTAACCTATTGTAAGGTTGTAGTGTTGATCTTTTTAGTATAAACTGTTAATATATGTCAAAAACTTGATATCGATATATTGCAAATATGATTATCTATCAACTATTGGACTATTAATTGTCTGTATGGGAATTATTTAAAGCAATAAGACATTAGGACTATAAAATTAAGATAAGTCTATAAGTATATAACATGTCTTAATATTTGATATACAAGTAGAGGTGAAAAAGATATCCAATCTATTTTTTAAAACAATAAAAAAAAATCTTTTGAAAAATCGCAAAAAAAAAAAAAGAAGAAGCGAAATACATTAAAAATAAATTTACAGCCTCTAAATGTAAATGTTTGTTAAAAGAACTTAGATCTATATTTTAAATAACATACATCTATCATTCCCCCAAAGAAATTTTGGAAGAAAAAAAATTCAACAAAATACCTAATAAAAAATAAAAATGGCTCAAATATAAAAAATAATCTAGATTAAATGGTAGCTCTACGTTCAAACAAAACATATATTAACCTAGATCTATCATTCCTAATCATATCATTTCCCTAAAATTATTTTGAATTTTTTTTTAAAAAAAAAGCCCAAAAATTCAACCCAAAAATAAAAAATGTGGAAAATATTTTTTTTCAATCAATGCATGTGTGAAATCACTAAATCCATAGTATTAGAAGACTCCTCAAGCATCATAACAACAATTTGTAGAAAAAAAGAATTTTTTTTTTAAATACAGAAAATTCATGCATGAATAATAATGAAAGAAACCCCAATTAGAACAAATCAATAGATCTATAGTATTAGAAGACTCAAGCATCATATCAACAATCAACCAAAAAAAGTAATTTAACAAAATTTTCTGAATTTTCAAAAAATCCCTGCGCAAATAAGAAAAAACCCAATCGAGATCAAATCAATTGCAATTCGATTGAAATGGCTATTAGTATTATTTCGATGGGATTACAGTTTGAAATAGCTAAAAATATATTTTTACCCTTTTTTTCAATTTTTACAAAATTGGGCCTCATGGCATCCCTTTGATTTGATGAAAAAATCATCTTTGAATCTAACCTAGATCTGGTTGAAATAGCACTGACACTCCCTCACTATATATATATATATATATATAATATATATAATATATAGGACAAACAACAAATTATAGCCAACACAGCAATATATTGGTGCCAATATGGGCCTTTTTTTTATAATAGACCGATACTGTACCATATCACGTATTGTATCCATTTGATACAGATACGATACGTCGTATCGGCCAATACGATATCGATATTCATAACTATTCTCATATATACATATGTTTTTTATGTGTAATCGTCATCATAGCCTTCTCCTAGGTACTTGGGATTGACTTCACATATCTTGTTTCACCAATTGCAAGATTCAAAATTGGAATTCTCATGATTGATTGGCAAAAATTAGAGAGACCAATAGTTTATGTTTATGTACGTGTGATTGAGCCTTGAACTAGTGTTGCTTCATTGCCACAACAATGAACATGTGGTTTTCAATTGGTAAATCTAGAGGGTCTATCTAGTGGGATCGCCATGGGTGGCCCAGTGTATGAGAAGCACATAGACCAAAGAATCCTTGGGCATCTAATTAATAGAATTTTCCAACTTTGAAGGTGAGATTATCTACCGAATACATCCTTTGACTTTTCACGTCTCTCTTGAATGTTGGTCACGGAGCTTTGCGACCTTGCCTCCTAGTATTCATCTACAAACACAACCTAAGTTCCCCTTTCTAGTTCTTTTCTTCTCGTTCTTTCAAATTCTCTTCTAATTCGTTTTCCCTTCTATTTCCTTTACAAGAACCCAAATCAAGTTTCCAAAACTCAATCCTTCTTTCCTACTTCAAGAAACCCAAACCCTGACTTCCGAATTCAGTCCTTTTCCAATCCAAACCCTAACTTTCAAATTCAATCCTTTTGCAATTCAAACCCGAATTTCCTATCCAACCTCAACCACCCCAATCTTCTAAAATTCTAAATCCTTCCTTTCCTCTTCAAAGAAAATAGAGTCCGTTACAACATGGCTACGATACGACTACAGTAAGTTGCAATATTTAAAAAATTGAAAAGAAATTACCTTTTTATTTTCAATAGTTTTGCCCTTCTCACTTTCTGGACTTTGTGAGTTCCCAATGTCAATTTGGAGCGGAAGATTTTAAGGACAGGGCTGTGGATAAGCATGAGATGTTGTTGGAGATCATGCAACAATTGGATATGTATCTGATAATGTGCAGTTTCTTCAAGGTCAGATCGAAGTTTTGGGAGCCCACAAAGTGAGGAAGACTCAAGATGAGTCTGACAAAGTTGATGATAAAATGGAGAGAGTAAGATTGAGAATCATACTCCTTTTGAGTAACCTTAGTAGCGCTCTTTCAAGACAAGATGGATCGACAAAGAAAAATATTAGATGTAAGATAATAATTTCTTAGTTGCATCAGAAATAAGTACCAAAAATTAGAGAATGAATATCAATATAGTTTTTCTGAAAGGTGAAACTTTTTATTAAGAAAAAACCAAGAAGCAAAGACAGCCACCATCAACCAATACTCCTCCTCTCTCACTCCACAAACTGATGCGGAACAAAAGCATTCAAGGTGTACCAACGAAGAAAGTGCCAACCACAAGTACCATCCTTGTGGATAGGCGACTATTGAGGAGCATTGAAGACCTTACACATGTAGTCCGAGACATTTGAAAAGACCCCACCTTGGGAAGACATGTGTAAGTTTGCTTTGAGGAGATGATCAGACCGTTGGATCGTGATGATGATGTGATCGGACCGTTGGTTCATTGTGGCCCACTTTCATCACACCATCATTGGAGCGTATTGGACATCTTAGATTTGAGTTTATTTTACGCATTTTTTACTTATTTGAGTTTTGGGTTAGTGTGGGTACGTTTTTTTCATGCAAATGTCTTTTTTTTGAAATTTTGTTAGTAGGGGTATTTTGGTAATTATGCTAATTCCGAATTTTATAAGGGTTTGCCCTAAACCTTTTTATTAGTTGTTGATTTATGAAAAAGAGCAAACCTTTGGTTGCCTCCTTCTCTTTCCCTCTCTCATGGTGCTTCTTCTTCTTCCTTGATCTCCTTCTTCTCTATTCTTCTTGTGCCCCTCCAACTTCTTCCAGGTATTTCATCTTCTATTATTATCCTTCTAAACTTCTGTTTTGTTTATTCCCCACGATCTAAACCTTGAGAATCGATCTAAACCCTAAACCCCCAAATTCTCAAATCCCTAATCCGAGAAACTTTCTGATTCTTCGGACTAGTGATCATCATTGATCGATTGGGTATGACCATGCAAGATCGGGAGGTTCCATCCCTCGCCGGATCCAACCTATACGCTACTTGAATCCCATACTCCATGGTTGTGATGATGGCCCGTCCCATTGCATGTTTCCTTTATGATTTTCTTAGTTTATGATGATTGATGCTAGATTTCATTATTATTATTGCTTTTATTTCCGCTGAATAATTGTGTTCATGAGCATGCATCATATTTAGGCTGTCCTGCATCAAATTTGGTATCAGAGAATAGGCTTGCATGGTTTGTGTCTAGATCGAGTTATCAAATTAGGGTTTTGATTTTTAGGTTTGTTTTAGGAAATTTCCAGATTTAGAAAGTTTCCAATTTTAGAAAGTTTCCTAATTTGGAGAATTTCCAGATTTAGAAAGTTTCCAATTTTAGAAAGTTTCCTAATTTGGAAAATTTCAGATTTGAGTCGCATCATCTAGAATTAATTAGTGTCAGTTCAATGTGGTCTAAATTCATCGCATTCATATTGTGAGTCATCCAGTCCGTAGAGTCTTCCCGTAGTGAATGGAGTATAGGCGTTTGAGATCTTCAGGGCCATTAAGTGTTGTCGTGTGGCCGTCGAACCCAACGGAAAGCGAACTCCGATGATTTGGCCAACTTTAATGGTCACATGGACCCACAAACCTTCCTGATTGGCTTAAAGACTTGGACTATTTTTTTGATTGGTATGATATGTCAAATTATCGTCGAGTTAGGTTTGCCAAGTGGAAATTGGAGGGCTAAGCCAAGTTGTTTTGGACAGATTTGGAGCGACGACTTAATAAAGTTGGGAGAGCCCCGATTTCACAATGGGACGAGATGAAAGAGCGTTTGAAAGAAAAATATCTTCCCATCTCTTATCGTGAAAAGCCCTTGGGTCAGAAGAGAGTTGCCCCCACCTTCTCATCCAAACACAGAACCAATAGGTCCCCTCCTTGTAAAGTGGTCCAACCTATCATTAAGGAAATCTCGGCTTATGAACATTTGAGTGTTTAACACACCAATTATATTTCCTTGGAAGCGAGATAATACCTGGTAAATGGCCAGTTGGAAGAATCCAAACATGATGTTTATGAAGTGGAAGAGTACGTGCCTAACGTCAAGTAGTGAGGAAATGGAAGAAATTAAGGCATCGCTCATCATCGTTGAGGATGACGAAGTGTGTGTTAGTGATGAAAAGGTCGAAGAGTTTGAGACCACACCACTTCCGAGTGTCATGTGTGATGTAATTGATACAGTCTCCCAATCTATGTCTCTTACCATGGTGAACACAAATGAAATTGAAGAAGAGACTAGTGAGGATATGATGATAGACACCCACATGACTTGTGATATCCCACCAGATGATTTATGGGATAAATTTTCACCCATATGGGACATTCAACACACAATTGATCTTGTCCCTAAGTTGGTCTTGTCAAGCTTTCCTCCATACCAGGGAACCCCATAGAAAATATAGAAATGCAGTGTCAATTTGATAACTTCTTGGGGAAAGAATTCAATAAGGAAAGTTTGAGTTGGAGTTTTGTTTTGTGTGTCATGCCTGGTCTCTTTCACTTCCAAGAATAATGGCATGTGGCACACAAGTGGGAATATCCTGATTGTCCACAAAGCTTCAGTCAAGTGTCATGCTATCATGCGACGTATTCACGTCATGGTGGATATGATGACCTTAGTCCTTATCCCGTATCTTGATGACATTTTGGACATAATGGCTGATGCCAAGATCTGCTCAAGACTTGGTAATTACTAGTGTTTGTTCTCAAGTGTTGGGATACCTGAAAATCATCCTTGTTTATAATACTTATAATGAGAAATTGTGTGTCACCCGTGGGAAGTGTCCTTTTGTTTTAGTTTTTTCAAATTCTAGGTCATAGGATTGTTTATTTCCATAGGATTGTTTTATTCCAAGTTCGTGGATTTTTCAGAGTGTCCTTTAGTGTCACCCATGTCTGTCATCCAAGGTCTTCAGAGTCAGCGCCAATGCATTCGCACGCCATATTCAATTATTTGCATACACATATTAGGACAGCGGATAAATAAGAGCAATGATGATTCTAAAAATCTCAGCTGATTCTCATCGTAAATTGCAAGAATTTCAAAAAGGAGACTGTAATGGTGAGGATAAGGTCCAGAGCAGGTTCTCACAAGGTTTCCAGCTAAGAAAATTACAAACGCGTAGTGCTGGACCATTCAAAATATTGCAGAAGGTTGGGTCTAGGCGTGTATCGGATCGACCTTCCATCTGAAATGGTCATTGAACCCAACTCTTAATGTGGAAGATCTAGTCCGTTCCCACCATCCCATCGTTGATCCATCGTCCCTTTCATGGCCCTTGTTCTGATTTTGCTATACAACCCCTTCCACCCCTTCCCCCACCCATTACCCATGAAGAAGAAATTGAGGAGATCTTGGGTGAAGAGATCATTTTTATGAGAGGCGGAGGTTTCCAAAGATACTTGGTCAAATGAAAAGAACAAGCCACCCCGTCAGAATCTACATGGTTGATAGAACTGGAGTTACAGAGCGTTAATCCAGATTTACTAGAGCGCCACAAGAGTTTTAACCTCGCCGGAGTCGAGTTCTTCTCAGACGAGGAGTATGATGCGGACAAAAGCATTCAAGGTGTACCAACGAAGAAAGTGCCAACCACAAGTACCATCCTTGTGGATAGGCGACTATTGAGGAGCATTGAAGACCTTACACATGTAAGTCCGAGACATTTGAAAAGACCCCACCTTGGGAAGACATGTGTAAGTTGCTTTGAAGGAGATGATCAGACCGTTGGATCGTGATGATGATGTGATCGGACCGTTGGTTCAGTGTGGCCCACTTTCATCACACCATCATTGGAGCGTATTGGACATCTTAGATTTGAGTTTATTTTACGCATTTTTTACTTATTTGAGTTTTGGGTTAGTGTGGGTACGTTTTTTTCATGCAAATGTCTTTTTTTTTGAAATTTTGTTAGTAGGGGTATTTTGTAATTATGCTACTTCCGAATTTTATAAGGGTATTGCCCTAAACCTTTTTGATTAGTTGTTGATTTATGAAAAAGAGCAAACCTTTGGTTGCCTCCTTCCTCTTCCCTCTCTCATGGTGCTTCTTCTTCTTCCTTGATCTCCTTCTTCTCTATTCTTCTTAGTGCCCCTCCAACTTCTTCCAGGTATTTCATCTTCTATTATTATCCTTCTAAACTTCTGTTTGTTTATTCCCCACGATCTAAACCTTGAGAATCGATCTAAACCCTAAACCCCCAAATTCTCAAATCCCTAATCCGAGAAACTTTCTGATTCTTCGGACTAGTGGATCATCATTGATCGATTGGGTATGACCATGCAAGATCGGGAGGTTCCATCCCTCGCCGGGATCCAACCTATACGCATACTTGAATCCATACTCCATGGTTGTGATGATGGCCCGTCCCATTGCATGTTTCCTTTATGATTTTCTTAGTTTATGATGATTGATGCTAGATTCATTATTATTATTGCTTTTATTTTCCGCTGAATAATTGTGTTCATGAGCATGCATCATATTTAGGGCTGTCCTGCATCACAAACTAGACATCATAGAAAACAATTAAAAAAAGAAAAGCCAAGGGGAATCCCAGAGAACCTATGCCAAAGCAAGACGAACTTCAATCATCTAAATCTCACGCCGATCTTGCAAGAGGTCCACCACAGAACACCCTCAGAATTCCTACCTTGCCAACATCCAGTTAGCAATAATAATTGTCTTCTTTTTTAAAAGGCTCTACCAACACAACTTTATCCTAGAAAAAATCTTCTATTTCTCTGTTTCCATAGACCCCAAAAAACATCATCTTCCACATGATCTCCTTTTGTCCTTCCAATGGCCCATGGTGCCATTCCGACATCAGTTCAATGACGAAATTACTAAAGTTCCAAGAGACCCCAAGTTAATCAAGGAACAAACAATTCATTGATTCTCTTCCTCTTTCCTACACATGAAACACATAATAGGAAAGGACGTGTTACAATTCTTGTAGTTATCCAAAGTTAAGATTTTGTTGGAATATATAGTAGCATTGTGTATTAATGACAGAACAAAATACAACAAATACCAAACTTGGGAAATATTGCGTACAGGAACCAAGTCCATTACAGTACTAAACTACATTGTCAAGATGCTTCAAAATGACTTTTCTATCTGAGCATAAACAATTTAAGATTTGTACAGATGGAGTGCCTACCAACTCATATGAATGCCTTACCAATGTAACTGAATGCAGCTCCAACAATCCAAAATATTGAAATTGTTCCAATCATTATCTGACAGCAGTCCAATAAAATAAAACACCCAAAAAAACCAAGAAGTGCAATGCCCAGCCCTTTGAATAGAATTTTATATCATGTTCAATAGAAATAGAAAAGAAAATTTCTTCCGAGAAATCTTTAGGTGGGAGAAGAAAAGTTGAAGTTATCCCAGGCAACTTGACATCTACATTCAAACATGTGCAAACTACAAAGAGGAAAGTGTCCTCATGCACAAAGTCCACAGAAGTAGGTCAATGGTTTAATCATCAATACCATTAATTTGATGCCCCACCATGGATGGAAGATGCCTTAAAACTGTCCTAAACTAGGGGACCATAATCCTTGAATCAATGGCCTAGAGAAAGAAGGTTAGAAAATAAAAATTACATCAATGGTACAGAAAAGAGGAAAATACTAGATGGTGGGGATATTTGATGCAAGGACATGTGATGACTTAACCCTAGATGCATGTATAATCAGGTTGAAGAGATTCAAGTAATAAAATTAATCAACAACTATTCTCAATCACATGAATTAAGCAAATCCCAACACAGAGATGAGATCGATCCGTCAGGATCATGCCCCTTCGCATAAAATCACGTAAAATTTTAAAAATGGAGGACCTAGGGATATGAGGATATCTCAGATCTAGCATAAGTCAGTCCACAGTCAAGTTTGGATCCGATTTTCATGGTTAGTCATCCGTCTTTTCTGTTCATACCAAAAGGGAAGAATCAGAGAAGATCGAAAGAGATGGGTTCAAGATGAAAGAAAGTAAGGATTATCCCAACAAAAAAATGGACGATTCTTACATTTTCCTGCACCTTGAAGATCTAGAAAAAAAGGAAAATCTGAAACCGGGGTGAAATCCTCAACACTCAAGGGTCAATCTTGAAA
>PVNU02003144.1:0-131997 GCA_003013855.2 Liriodendron chinense
CTAGCCTCCACCTACTTGAAACGACCTCCCTCTCCCTCTCCTTGGGAAGAACTCCTCCTTGGGAAGGGTGGTTGCAAGTGAATCTTGTACCTCCATGTAAGCATGAAGTGATGGAAGAGAATAGTGAGAAAAAAGAGAAAATCTCACCAAAATCTCATCTCATGAGAAATGGGTGAGAAATTGGGTGGATGATGTGGAAAAGTTCCATGGAATTTCCAAGAAAAAGAAAGGAAAATTTGACTTGGTCAAACAATGATCTCAACCATCCAAAGGCATGACCAGATGATCCAAACCATTCCAAGAAGAATCCCAAGAATCTCCGCCCTTGATTACTGTTCACATGTACAGTTTTTGGTCCGAAGACCTTAAACTACGTCGGGATCAAGATCCCGAGGGATTTTCAATAAAAACCGGCATCAGTCTTCTTCAAGATCTGGTGGCTCCGGACACTTTCAGAAAACCAAAAAAAAAAAAATATATACACCGCTTGTACAGTTTTTGGTCCGAAGACCTTAAACTACGTCGGGATCAAGATCCCGAGGGATTGTCAATAAAAACCGGCATCAGTCTTCTTCAAGATCTGGTGGCTCCGGACACTTTCAGAAAACCAAAAAAAAAAAATATATACACCGCTTGTACAGTTTTTGGTCCGAAGACCTTAAACTACGTCGGGATCAAGATCCCGAGGGATTGTCAATAAAAACCGGCATCAGTCTTCTTCAAGATCTGGTGGCTCCGGACACTTTCAGAAAACTAAAAAAAAAAAAATATATACACCGCTTGTACAGTTTTTGGTCCGAAGACCTTAAACTACGTCGGGATCAAGATCCCGAGGGATTGTCAATAAAAACCGGCATCAGTCTTCTTCAAGATCTGGTGGCTCCGGACACTTTCAGAAAACCAAAAAAAAAAATATATACACCGCTTGTACAGTTTTTGGTCCGAAGACCTTAAACTACGTCGGGATCAAGATCCCGAGGGATTGTCAATAAAAACCGGCATCAGTCTTCTTCAAGATCTGGTGGCTCCGGACACTTTCAGAAAACCAAAAAAAAAATATATACACCGCTTGTACAGTTTTTGGTCCGAAGACCTTAAACTACGTCGGGATCAAGATCCCGAGGGATTGTCAATAAAACCGGCATCAGTCTTCTTCAAGATCTGGTGGCTCCGGACATTTTCAGAAAACCAAAAAAATATATACATCACTTGTACAGTTTTTGGTCCGAAGACCTTAAACTACGTCGGGATCAAAATCCCGAGGAATTTTTAATAAAAATGGGTATCGATCTCGACCATCAAGATCAGAATCGATGACCCAGTTTTTTTTCCAAAAAGAAAAAAAAAAAATGTCTTTCCTCTTTTAAAGTTTTGGGTCCGAAGACCTTAAACTACGTCGGGATCAACGTCCCGAGAGATTTTTAATAAAAACCAACATCGATCCCAGCCTTTCAGGCCAAGATCTGATGATCTGGATCATTTCGAAAAAAAAAAAAAACAAAAAAATGTGTGTTTGCCCCCCCTTTTACTAAAGTCTGGGTCCGAAGACCTTAAACTACGTCGGGATCGACATCCCGAGAGATTTTCAATAAAAGCCGGCGCCGGTCTTGTTTGCTCAAGATCAATGACTCCGGACATTTTCAAAAATCATAAAAATATATTACCAGCCCCGCTTTTAAAATTTTGGTCCGAAGACCTTAAACTACGTCGGGATCGACATCCCGAGAGATTTTCAATAAAAACCGGCACCAGTCTGGATTGTCCATCCGCTGACACCGGACATTTTTCCAAAAAAAAATGTTTGCCCCTCTTTGTACAGTTTCATGGTCCGAAGACCTTAAACTACACTGGGATTAATTTCTCGGGGGACCTTTCTCGCTTTCAACTAAAAACCGGCATCGGCCTCGACCGTGGGGATCATGGTTCGATAACCCGGATCATCTCAAAAATACCAAAAATATTTTAAAGCTTTCCATAAAAACCAGTGTCAATCTCGATTACTCGAGTTGAAGTCTGGAACTTTTTCAAAACAAAAAAATATATACAATATAAAACAAAAAAAAAGTTTTCATCACCAGTTTTGATCCACCAATTTATCCCCAATGGTCCGAAGACCTAAAACTACACTGGGATTAACTTCTCGGGGGCTTTCTTTCCTAACCTGTTCCAGACATGGCTGACACTTGATCGTACGGGTGTCTGGAATCTTTTAAACAGGTAAAGGCTGAGGCGGGCAGAACTCCGCAATCCTGTTCGTGTTGAACGCACCGTGATAGACAACCTTGAGTTGGAAGTCGCTGTTGAAGCTGACGGATGTTCCCTGTTCCTAGAACTCATGAAGGGGATTAAGGCTGTTGGGAGGTGAAGCTCACCCTCACGGAATTGTGAGCAACGTAAGACCCCAAACTGGAGTGACTAAGGGAAATGTGAGGATGTGGCTCATTTTGTGGCCGAAGGAGTCCGTCGGACGATACGTGGTCTATGTGCATTGCACATGAGGAACAGGCAACTTTGTGGGTGTGTTGACTGAAAACCCTCAAAATCCCCTCATCCGAAGATGTAAAACTACGGCACTTAACTGTGTGAGACTCGTCTTGCTCGCTGACGTAAAATGGATCGGGTGCCTTACCAGCAGTAGAAGCTGGAAGTGGATGGAAATTCCACATCTTTTCCCTGCATTTCAGAAAAATCACAAAATACAAAAAACATTGCAAAATCACCTCTTCAAAAATCACAAAAAATATTTCCATCGCTTTCAAATCAAATATCTGCAAAAATCACAAAAATACTTCTCTTGCTTTCATCAAAAATATTTCGAAAAATCACAAAAATATTTCCTATGTTTTCAATAACCAATCTCTATCCTGATCGCTCAGGTAAAGATTCGGACCACATATTTACAAAAAAATCACAAAAATTAGCATCCCCAGCACTACAATTCAGGAGTCTTGAACTCCGCTCACTTCACAGTATGGGATGACGGATCCAATCGCCCGCAAATTGGAATCTTGACCAAAACGGGCAACCAAACACCATCTCAATCACATGTATGCCCAGAAGAACATCTTGAAGTCGAATGATATCCTCGTACATTCTCATTAGCAAAGAAACAGCATCTTGGGACGATGGACCTGATCGACCACGGGTCGGGATCTTGACCAACCCGCTGTCCAAACCTCCGTATCAAAAAGAAAAAATCCCCAAGGGAGTACAACCCTGTAAGCAATAAGCTCAAAATTCTCTGCATCTCCAGCAAAAGCAAAATCATCAAACTGAAAGAGAATGAGCCAAAGCCATGCATTCATCATGCATCTCCATGCATCAGCATCCATCGCATCAATCATCATGTTTACCTGCTTTCAAAATAAAAGTCGGTTAGCTAAAGACCCCACAGGCATCCCTAGTGGAGGCACATGCGAACCAGACTTTCATTTCAAAAAGACAAAAAAATATTTCTATTTGCAAATAAAAAACCCCACGGAGTATCACTCCCCAGAGTGGGTATCTTTTCAAAAATCCAAAAATACTTTCTCAGTAGAGCGTTCTGCCTCCAACACACCAGGAGATCCTCCATATCTCTGGGTAGGAGCCAACGCAAAAATCAAATAAGATCCAATGTCTCGCGGTTTCCCCGGAGATCATCGGATCCAATGCACTCAAAGTACGATCGAACTGAACTCCAGTGTCAGTGCGGTCGTACCACATGCCAAGATACAAAAAGATGAAAGCCAAAAGGCTCGGTCAAAGAAACCATTTGAACAGGTGGAAACGATGAATTGTAACCCAAGTATCAAAATCAGCGGATTGGGTGGAAAGAGTTCACCCGCACATACCTAGGCGTGGATGCCTGAAGTACCTTGACTGAGTCCAAGTCGGCGTAGTAGAATCCCGTAAGACTATCGGACGCAGGGCGTCTAACCACTTTGACAGTCAAGCGAAACAAGTACTCCTGGAGTGATCTGGGAAAACATCAAACATCACACAATCAGTCTCAGGGTCAGCATCCTCGTAAGACTAACGGACGCAGAGGCTCTGCTGTACCTTTCCGATGTTAGTACCGATCGGGAATGGAAGGGTTGCTATTGGGTACCCAGGTTGCAGCAAACTGCAGGGACAATCGCAACGTTTTCTCCAAACTCTCGCGGTATGTGCGAGTTATCATTTTCCAGACAATCAACTGACTCAGATACAAAGGACAACAAAGATTCCAAACCACAATCAAGGAAAGAATGAATTGCAAACCAAGCATCAAAACCAGCAGATCGGGTGGAAAAGCCCACCCACACATACCTAGGCGTGGATGCCTGAAGTACCTTGACTGAGTCCAAGTCGGCGTAGTAGAATCCCGTAAGACTATCGGACGCAGGGCGTCTAACCACTTTGACAGTCAAGCGAAACAAGTACTCCTGGAGTGATCTGGGAAAACATCAAACATCACACAATCAGTCTCAGGGTCAGCATCCTCGTAAGACTAACGGACGCAGAGGCTCTGCTGTACCTTTCCGATGTTAGTACCGATCGGGAATGGAAGGGTTGCGATTGGGTACCCAGGTTGCAGCAAACTGCAGGGACAATCGCAACGTTTTCTCCAAACTCTCGCGGTATGTGCAAGTGAGCGATCTCCAAACGATCAACTGGCACAGATGCAAAAGCAAGCAAAGATTTCAGACCATGATCCATGAATGACCGGGTCAGAAGTGGGGTGTCCACTCGCTTTGGCATTCGGTTGCATGCAACCTCTGCCAAAGAGGGGCATCTGTAGACACCCCACCTTCGGCTACACTGTTGGTAGAGATAGCTGGTTGAACGGAGGACCATACCCCCAAATCCCAAGTCCAAACTCAGCCAAACTCACCCTTGTAAGCCCCATTCCATAGCCCAGTTCAAGCCTGAACCCAGTCAACCCAGTCCTAAAAATCACCCTGAAAAAACCCCATAAAAAAAGGCCAGTCAAAAAATCCCAAAAAAGTCAAACTCAGTGAGTCAACTCGCTGAGTTAACCCGCTGAGTTAACCCGCTGAGTCAACCCGTCGAGTCAACCCGTCGAGTCAAAACACCGAGTCAACCCGTCGAGTCAACCCGTCGAGTCAAACCACCGAGTCGACCCGCTGAGTCCACTCACTGAGTCGACCAGCGAGTCCAACAGCAGCCCCGAGGGAACGGCCGTACTCGCTGGAAACCGAGGAGCGGCCGTACGGGCGGCCCATGGCAGGCCGCCCGGACAAAATTACGAGAGCTGCCACTCTCCGCTGCTATAAATACCCCCCTCCCCTTCCTATTTCGACACACAATCCATTCCAATCCAGCCCGGGTCCGTTACAAGCCCTTCTCCGCCCCTTTAGCCCATCCTTCCACCAAGGAGAGCCCGAGTGAGGAAAGCCTAACCCTGGTCCAGCTTTGCCTGACCACTGGTCCAAGCCTCCCAAGCCATTCAAGTCCTGATCCAGCCACTCGAAGCCAACCCTTGCGACACCTCCGTCCATCCAGCTACTCCTTTTCCAGCATCATCTGATTTGCATCTAGCATAAGTGCAACATTTACTTTTCTTCCAACCCCCCTGCTTCACTACTAGCACCTTGATCCGTCAAGTACACATGCATATGTCTTTATATTAAGCACCTGTCAGTTCGAGCGTATGCTCTGGGCTTGCCCGTTGTTGGAACCTGCCCATCAGAAACTCTTACTGTTCAGACCTGCATTCATGCTTCACCATAAAACACCTTGATCATTCAAGCACACTGCATACGTCTTACATTAAGCACCTGTCAGTTCGAGCGTACGCTCTGGGCTTGCCCGTTGTTGGAACCTGCCCATCAGAAACTCTTACTGTTCAGACCCGCATTCATGCATCATATCATCCATGAGAATATACGAGGATTAAACTAGACTTTCAAGTATCCGATCGATTCTGTGAAGTAGAGACCGTACTTCGGTACGGGCAGTGTGTGGGGTGCTTAACCTCTTCCCACCCTGTAACCATGATCCCTTACCTTGAATCTCTGACCGCAGATCAACAGGAGTCATTTTAGAGGAAGGAGTCTTCGGATTCCCTTCTCTAACGTTTCTACGGGGTCTAGCCGACTGTATATTCGAAGTAACTGGCTAGTGGCGACTCTGGTCTTATATAAATTCACTTAAACACATCCAGCTTAACGCGACAACCAAACGAAGCCCTCGAGAACGAGGCAAGCCAGTGGCACAAACGGCGATTTCGTACTCACGCACCTCTTCTTCTTCTTCCGAAAGGGGAAGGGAGAACGACGTCGTGTGGGAGCGCGGAGAAATCGGCGAGGGTCCACAGCCGACATCAAGCAATACCTCGAAACCCAGGAGTATCCAGAGTCAGCAACAGCAACAGATCGCCGAACCATTCAACGTTTGGCCGGCCAGTTCACCATCAGTGGCGAAGTTCTTTACAAGCGATCCTATAATCACATCCTTCTTCGATGCGTCGATGAAACAGAAGCTGCAAAGATCATGGAAGAAATACACGAAGGAATCTGTGGCCCACACATGAATGGGCACATGATGGCAAAGAAGATTCTACGACTCGGCTACTATTGGCTCACCATGGAGACAGACTGCTGCCAGCACGTCAGAAAATGTTTCAAGTGTCAGGAGCATGCAAATCAAATCCATGCCCCATCATCAGAGTCATACAACCTGACCACCCCCTGGCCCTTCTCCATGTGGGGACTCGACATCATCGGCAAAATCAGTCCCAAAGCATCAAATGGTCATGAGTACATACTTGTGGCAGTCGACTACTTCACCAAGTGGGTAGAGGCAGCCTCCTACACCACAATTGCAGCATCTCAGGTGATCAAATTCATGAAGAACAACATCATATGCCGGTATGGAATCCCTAATGCTATCATCACAGATAATGGAACCCCGTTCGTCAACAAGAAGATGGATGACTTCCTCAACAAATTCAAGATCCAACGTCATCGATCAAGCCCCTACCGTCCCCAGATGAATGGTGGGGTAGAAGCCGCAAACAAGACAATCGTCAGGATACTTGAGAAGATGGTCGTGACCTATCGAGATTGGTCAGATATGCTCCCATATGCACTTTGGGCCTATCGAACGTCTGTACGGTCTGCTACGGGCGTTACTCCTTTCGAGCTTACTTACGGAATGGAAGCAGTCCTACCAGTCGAGGTGGAAATACCATCATTACGGGTATTACTAGAAAGCGGAATTGAAGAAGGAGAATGGCAACGGGCCAGATTCGATCAGTTGCAGCTAGCAGATGAAAAGCGCATGCGTGCACTAAGTCATTCACAATGCTATCAGAAAAGGATCGCTCGGGCTTACAACAAGAGAGTCCGAAAAAGGAGCTTCAAGGTAGGCGATATGGTCATGAAGAAGATTCTACCGTCGCACCTTCCAGATCCCAGAGGAAAGTTCAAACCCTCGTGGGACGGGCCGCTGATCATCAGAGAAGTACTTCCCGGAGGCGCCCTCAGACTCACCAGCATGAGAGGGGTGGATCTTCCTGAGCCAACCAACGCCGACAACGTGAAGATCTTTCATGGGTAAGCCATTCTGACCTTATCTAGAGTTACTTTAATAGAGCTGAAGTCAAGAGGTCAAAGCTAAGATCTCTGAGAAATCATTTCCGTCCACCAACAAGTGTTTCAAATAAGGGGATTCAAAAAGAGAAACATAAAAAAAAAGAGGGATTCAAAAGGAAAAGACAAAAAAAAAGAGAGAATACAGAAGAAAAAGAAAAAAAAAGAAAAGAGAAAGAAAAAGGGAAGCCAAAGCAAGGCACTCAAGAAAAAAAAAATCAATCCAAGAAACACAGTCATCCATCCATTCATTTCAAAGGGGTCTTTAGCAAAGACCGACAGCTCTATTATCGTAGCTCAGGATAAGGGCTGAAAGACTGTCATCGGCCGGCAACGACGGATTCCCGACCTCTAGCCGCCGCAGTTATCCAAGGATGCAGGAAAAGAAAAAAAAAAGAAAAAAAAAGAAAAAGAAAGTGTGTGCCTAAACAAAGAGGGCGGAGTGAAAACCCGAAAGGGCGCTCCGAGTAAAAACAGTGGGCATACAGCGGACTTGGTGAAAACCTGAAAGGGCGCCAAGGGTAAAAACAGCATAGCTGCCAAGGGGCAGGTAAGACCAAATACCCGGGACGTGGTGAAAACCCGAAAGGGCGCCACGGGCAAAAATGACGGGAAAAAGCCGGCTGTGGTGAAAACTCGAAAGAGCACTGCAGGCAAAAATGGCTCAAATGAAAAAAAGAAAAAATAAAAGTGCAGGTACCAAGAAATCAGATAGTCCAGATGGGTTCAAGCAGTGAAAGTGCAAGAACAAGAGGAAGTACAATCAGGAGTGAAGAACTCTACAAACTCTGACAATCTCAGGAAGCAAGAGTTTCCATTGCCTACATCTCTAGGGAACCAAAGGATCAAGCAAGACAAATCTCAAGACATCGGTCAAATCATTGACCGAGCCCCAGTTCTGATTCCTATATCCCGACACAAAGTCCAGAAACACTCACAAGACAACTAATGGCACAATAGATTTTCAAACAGTTTTCTCTTTTCAATTAAATGCATTATATTTCTCTTACACATATCATCTTTTTCAAAAAATACAAAAAATGCATCATCATCAATCATATATGCAAAAAAGAATGTGCAGGTGGCCAACACAATCAATCTCTACCCTCCTCCTCGGCCACATCAGGTGAGTCCTCTGACTCATAAAAAGATAGTCTCGCTCTCAACCTGCTCACCTCCATACGCAGGTAATGCACCTCATCGCGTTCAAGGGTACGGATCGCTATCTCCTCATCAGACAACCTCCGATCGGCAGCCAATCTCCTCGACATCATCTCACAATGATACCGAAGTGCGGAGATCTCAGACAGCAAATGGCCATGAGTGGCCAAAAGGAAGCAAGGATCAATGAATGAGCGCTCCTCAAAAGGTTCATATGAACCAGATGAAGAGCCAGCATCTCCAAGGATATCCTGCTCATCCTCATCAGCAGTCTGGTGCCAGCAAGGGATACGTCGATACAAAGACTGCTCAGCAACCCAATACTGATATGGGGCGGTCGCCATCGGAAAAGTCCGCAGCTCAAATCCCAACAAATCAGCTGTCAAATAACTCGCCCAAGAACAATCAATCCGGGTCCTGAAGTCAGAGGATCTAGGTGGAAGTGCCCGACGCCCGATACCCGTAAAAGCGAAAAGAGGAACATCCTGCTCATACCCAAACTGCCGCAGGAACCGAATGGGATGATAAGAGAAGAAAGATCGAAAGCCTACCAACATCAGAGGAAGGCGGTGTGCATCGCAAAGCACTGGAGGAAGTGAAAGCCAAGATGACTCCCAACGAACGTTCCAGTCACGAAGTTCAGCGAACATCCTGCGATACAAGGGCTCGCTCATCCTGGCTGTATGAGGAAGGAACTCCATAATATAACGCATGATGTCAGAGCTAGGGATGCCAGGAAGAGGTACAGGAACGGTCAGAGAAAGACGCTCCCATAGCCATACCTGATCACAGAAAGCAAAAGAAGTTCAGCTAGAGCAAAACAATTCCTAGCAAAGCAAGAAGAAAAAAGGTGCAGAAAAGATACCTGAAGGAAAGCACAACAGCCACGAAGGACACGAGTGCGGCCCAGGGCACAGTCGGTCAGCCCATCAAATAGCTCGGCCAAGATGAGAGAAATGATCCCCTGCCGACGGATAGCTCAGCTCATCACCTCAAAAAGCAAAGGAGTCTGGGATCTGCGCCATCCCGAGAACAGCACCTCAGCAATCAAGCAGAATATCAGTGCGTTCCGAGCAAAGGTAGAGCCTGCCGTACTCTGAAGACCCGAAAAAAGACCATACAGCAGGTCCAAAGAGAACACTACAGCATCCTGGCCACTAGCTGCAGGCCGAACAAGATAAGGGATCCCAAACCAGTTCTGCGGTGTAGCAGTCTTCGGCGATGTCTTCGGCGAGAAGTACTGAGTATAATCCAAGGGTAAGCCTGTCAAGCGTGCAAGCTCCTCCAAAGAAGGCCCCATCTCCATATCGTTGAACGCAAACAAGTTCAACGAAGGGACCCAGTCAATCAAGGCAGCTCCGAGCATCCTCCAGTCAATGTCAACTCTAGCCATATGAATCAGACTGCCAAAGCCATAGGACTCCAAATCTCGAATCTCATAAACTGACAAGCTGTCAAGCCAAGCAAGCAGTCGTGGCGAGCAAGAAGAACGAGGAAGCAGCTGACAAGTCCTCACCGGTATCCCCTCCAGCACAAAAGGCCCAGAAATCGAGGACAACTCATCGATGATCGGAAGGTCAACAGGCGAAGGAGAAGGAAAAGCTGGAACCTCTGCCGACTCGACAACCCCTGATCGGCCCTCAGTGGCGGCTATGTCTGATATAGTCGCATCGCCATCTGAAACTGTCATAATCTCAGCCGCATGAGAAGACTCGCCCACCTCATGAACAGAGTGCGCAAAGGGCCGATGACCAAAAGAAGGACAATGCTCCCAACCAAAAGAGCCATCAGTGAAGATCACACCGCACATCGTGGCATCCTGACCGATCTGACCGTCAAAGAATACATCTGAACCATCCAAAGGGGTCCCGGCAACCCCGATCAAAGAATCAACGGTCAGATCTGGACCTGCGGCCCCCTCCAACAGAAAATCATGAATCCAGTCATCATCCTGACCGATCAAAGGGATCATCGAGGCATCTACACCGTCCATCATCAAGGGGACATCATCAATGATCACATCAAGTCCACTCAAACAAGTGTGCCGCACATCTCGGCCCTCATCCAGAGCATCCAAACCGTCAAAGGTACCATCTGAGCCATCCATACCATCCAGACATGAGATCAGCCCATCTATGTCCCTCATAGTCCCATCATCACCGTCCATCACGTCATCCATGGGACCCACAC
This sequence comes from Liriodendron chinense, assembly GCA_003013855.2. Lineage (NCBI taxonomy): Eukaryota > Viridiplantae > Streptophyta > Magnoliopsida > Magnoliales > Magnoliaceae > Liriodendron > Liriodendron chinense. The sequence continues at coordinate 10,929 of PVNU02003144.1, forward strand.
TCAAGGGATGCATAGCCTCACCTATGTCCTATCCCATCATCTCATCCATACCATCCATTCCTCCCATAATGAGGGGCCCATTTAAATCTGAAAATCCAGCCATCCCACCATTAATGGAGCTATTCAAAGCTCCACCAACTCCATTCCCTAACCCCTCATCAATGCTTCCATTCAATGCACCATCTACACCCTCCATTAGAGGAATCCCTCCATCATTAAAGCCCTCACCAAGTGCTGGAGTGTGGGACCCACCGACCTTTCCCACTATGGCCCACAAGTCATCATCCAAAGCTGCCCAAGAAAGGACAAAATGAGAAGAAGACAAGATGAAGAGAAAAGACAAGGGGACAAGAAGATTCATGGCTGGAATCGAACGGTCCAGTACGGGGAATGTGGGGACAGCAGCAACAGACAACAGAGGATGTCCGAACCAGAGCCAGCCCAGGCCGCTCAAGAGGCGAGCCTTGGGCGGCCTGCCCTGGGCCGCCAGTACGGACACAGATTCCCTCTCTCCGCGGGATTGGCTCCGGGGCTTTTGGTAGGTGAGGCTGACAGTCCACGTCAGCAGATGGCGCTCCGTGGGCCGCCCAAGGCTCCGGTCCACTCCAAATTTCAACTGAAGATGATCAAGATCATACAAAAGGTGCCCCACTGGTCCAATCACGAAGCAATGTGGCCGGAATATGGCTGATCAAGCCAAAGAAGGGGGAAAGTGATCAAGTGGGGGCCACAAGCAATCCAAGCCATTCAAAGACTAGATCATCATGATCTAAACCATTGAAGAACCTACATGAGCCGTCAAACAACAAGATCAAAGGTTTGATCATCACAAGGGCCAGAATCCAAGATCTAATCATCAAGTGGGCCCACAGAGCCAAATCAAGCGATCAGAGACGTTCAAGCCATCATCCACACCATGAGAAGCATTCCTAGCCTCACAAATCATTAAAAGAGATGCCCCAAAGTAAAACTAAGGTCTCAAATGGGCCCACAGGGCCGAATCTATCAATCTAAACCATTCAAGGGCTAGATCATCAGGATCCAAACCATTGGAAAGCTTACACAAGTCATGGAGCAGCAAGATCAAAGGTTCGATCATCAAAAGAAGGGTCAGAATCCAAGATCTAAACATCAAGTGGGCCCAAAAGGCCTAATCAAGCAATCTGAACCATTCAAGTCATCACCCATGCAGCTAAGCAGTCTCAAATCATGAAGGAATGAGTCAAGAGTCAAAGCATCCAGACATCACCAAGGAATTTGGGAGAAATCAAAGCCTGTATATTCATCCAAAAGAGCTTGATACAAAAGGGGACAAAAACAAAAGTACAAGGCCATACAAAGCAGAGCCAGCTACAAGTCGCCAACATAATCATCATCGTCCCTCCTCGCGTCCCGCTCCCGACGATAAAGATCCATCAAAGGTGCAGTCACCGAACCTCCAGCATACCTGCGACGACCACCTGGAACATAAAGCGAAGGAAGCAGAGGCCCCTGGCCAAACAGCAGATACCACTCGTCATAATCACGATCCGGGATCGTGAAACGGAAGCCAGGCTGGCCCACCAGAGCCTCAACTCTCTCATCAACTGGCATCCGAGCAGCTGGAGGAGGAGCAGAACAGGGGACCCGAGCCACCCCAGTGACTTGCCGAAGCAATCTCTCCCCCAGGTACCATTGGAAGGACTCAGCGTCAGAAAGCATAATACGGAGACATGAAGCATCGTATGCCTCCACGCGCTGGGGTGTGTAGGAAAGAGGGAAACTAGCGTATGACATCCGAGCGAACTGCAGCAGAAGAGGTTACCACGATCAGTTACAAGTACAGCACAAGGACAAAGACAAGCAAGATACTACATCCTCAACTGTCAGCCCGTCTATATCAGCACGCCAATTGTCTCCGGGAACTCGGGAGTTCCGCTGACGATTCTGTTGATGCCAGTACATGTGGCGATACTGAGAGGGTTCAATGTCATCTCGCATCCTCGGCGCAAGATGCGGAAAATGGTCATAAAAGCAGGTCTGGATAAAAGCACATTCAATGATCAGAGAGAGAAAGATGGCAAATGGCTCCAAGGAGGATGAAAGAAGAGGTACCTCAACGACAGGCCAGAAGCCTGTGAAGGACCGGCTATGCCGACAGGTCTTGTCCAGACCTTGAAAGAGACGGGTCAGGATGGCCCCATTCCAGTTATAGGGGTGATGAAGGTCCTCGACTAAACGAAGAAATTTAGGATCAACTCTCTCATTCGCATGGCAAAAAAGAAAGGATCCAAAAGCATAAGTGATCATGGCCCGCGCCTTGTGGAGGGCCTCTCGCTCGGTGGTAGGGACGAAGGAAGCAAAATTGTTGTAAAACCATCGCATCTTCACTTGATGGCCTTGGAATTCACCCTCAGGAGGGACGTCACCGACAAGCCGCAGCCAATCAGTGGAAGAGAGGGGAGCTAGAGAGCTCACTTGAAGGACAATTGCCCCATGAAATGGGAAGCCTATCTGCATGTAAATGTCCAAAGGGGTTATTCCCCATTCTCCACAAGGGAGCTGGAAGGTGTGGGTCTCATCCCGCCACCTCTCACAAAGAGCCGCAAGCATCATGCGGTTGGCGTCATTATTATGGAAGCGTAGGGTGAGGAGGCCAGCAAAAGGAGTACCATCTAATACTCGCTCAAGCAAGGGCTGTGGCTCTTTCATCCAATTGTCCCAGCGATCCCTGGTACCTCGACCCTTGATGGCAGGAAGAGGTTGATGCTCCATAGCTAGGGAACACATGTGGTCCCCTCGGCGGACAATGAAAGCAGGATCATCCTCGTCAACCACTTGGTGGCCCCTGGTACCATCCGCCATGGAATCCTACAAGCTTGGCAAGGTAAGTCCCTATCCTTTACCCATTAAAATCCAAATTATCATCCAAGAAACCCATGGGATTGGACTCACATTCAAATGCAAAGTCTAAAGTCCAACTCCATGTGTCACTTAGGATATGTGTTGGGCCCATTGAAAAAAGTAAGGCCCACCTTAAAGAAGGTGGCATGGCATGCCTTGGGTAAGAAAAGTCTATCATCCAAGGATACATTTTGGACAACACATGCACTCAAGTGCCATGGGGACAACAAAGGGTGAGAACCCTACCTCATATGGAGCCCCTCTTCAAAGTCTATATGTGGCCAAGGATTGATCCACTTTCATGCCAAGGCCATGTTTCTCACTTAAAATGTTTCCATCTTTTTACACATGTGCATGGACAAGTGGGGGATAGAAAGAAAACGGGCCCCCAAGAGCAACCCAAATGCCTCATCTCAATGGATTGGAGAGAGCACATAGCCCACTTTGGAGAATATGAGAACCCATTCATGCGTTAACCATGGGCAACCTTATCTGCCTCATCTTGATGAAAATTTTGACCATGAGAATACAACATGGAGGTCTACCCACAAACATATGAATCAAAGAAGCTAAGGGTAGAAAGTTGATGCACATAGCCCACATGAAGAATCAAAGTTGAAAATGCCCATGAAAAGGCAAGTTTGGGCAACTTATGTGCACCAACTTGTTCACCAAAAAGGGAGACCATTTGAGCACAAAAGAGCATGGCTTGATGAGTCACCCAACCATCATGAAAATGGATAAGAATGGTATACATAGCCCACTTGAAGATCAAAATCCAAAATGTCCCAAAGCATGGGACAAAAATGGGCAACTTATGGGTATCATTCTTTCCCACAAATTCAAAGAAAAACCACTCATACTTAAAATGATGGTGGAATGACCCACCAAGCCCCAAAGAAAGGATCAAGGAGCTATGGTTGTATGGATAGCTCACTTGAGGATCATCCATTCGAGATTGATAACATTAGAGGGAAACTCTTGAGAGCCACGTTCCTACCACAAAGAAAACCATTTGAACTTAGTGAGATTGTGGGAACAACTCACTCATGGGACTTGTAGATGGTCAAGTAGCTCAAGTCCTCCATCCATCAAAGAAAAAGCATGAAAAGAAAAATCCTACATGAACAAAGTGTAGTGGGGCACACATGGTTCAAAGAAGTGCCTAAGTTTCAATGAAGGCCCAAAAGCCCATCCACATGAAAAACTCCAAGGAGCCCACTACACCTTGTACAAAGATGTACATCATAATCAAGAGATAGTGGAAGACTTGAGCCACTTGTCCATGTAGGCCCAACTAGGAAAACTAGCCCACTTAAGATCCAAAATGAAGAATGGGCTAGCCACCTTGGTCCATACACATGTGAAGAAAGATGGGGTCACCTAAAGTGGGCCCCATGAGCCCAAAACTTGAGATGAGCCCTACCATGCCCATGGGCCCAAATCTGGGAAAGAAGATGAAAAAAAAAAAAAAGAAGAAGAGAAAGCTCCAAAGGAAATGGCAAGAACAAGAGAACATGAGGGAGCCCAAAATGAAGCATTGGGCCCATCAAATACACCAAGGGCCATGACTTCACTTTGAGCCCATTTGATACACATGAAAAGAGGCCCAACTCCCATGAAAAAGATAGAGTATTTTGCCATGCACACTTGATGACATAGCAAAATTACTCTTTACATGCACATGGAGGGAGTGTGAAAAAGGAAAAAATGATGAAGTGGAGAGCTTGCAATGTCCGTCTCCATGCACCACCTTTGGAAGAGACTTGAGATCTAGAAAAAGGTCAAGAATACTTGGGCCCACCTTCACACCTCTTTGGATAGCTACATGAAAAAGAAAAAGGACCATGAGAAGAGACAATGAAGATGGAAAAGGACAAGAAAGAGAAAGGAAGTGGTCCATACCTTTACCACTCACCAAAGAAGGACCACCTTGCTGTCCCAAGACCTCTCTAAGGCCCACCACTTGAGAAGAGCAAAGGACCACCAAAGAAGAGAAAGGAAACTTGAAGAAAGAAAGAGTTTGAGAGAAAGAAGAGAGAGATTGCACGTTTGAGGAGGGGAGGGTGCCCCATGTTATATAGAAAAGGGGAGGGCACCCTTTTACCCAGCCCCCTGAAGAGACCAGGAGGCACAGACCGGGCGGGCGGCCCATGGGAGGCCGTCCTAGCCTCCACCTAAGTGAGGTGACTTCTCACCTCCTTTCCTTGGGAAGAACTCCTCCTTGGGAAGGGTAGTTGCAAGTGAATCTTGTACCTCCATGTAAGATTGAAGTGATGGAAGAGAATGGTGAGAAAAAGGAAGAAATCTCACCAAAATCTCATCTCATGAGAAATGGGTGAAAAATTGGGATGATGATATGGAAAAGTTCCATGGAATTTTCAAGAAAAGAAAGAAAAAAGATTGACTTGGTCAAACAATGATCTCAACCATCCAAAAGGTATGACCTGATGATCCGAACCATTCCAAAGAGAATTCCCGCAGTCTCTAACCTGGATTGTTGCTCTTTTGTACAGTTTCAGGGTCCGAAGACCTTAAACTACGTCGGGATTAACATCCCGAGGGATTTTCAATAAAAGCCGGGATCGGTCGTGACTGCTCGAATCAAGATCCGCTGATACCGGATATTTTTCAAAAAAAGAACAAAAGAAAATATGTTTGCCCCCCTTTTTGTACAGTTTCTGGTCCGAAGACCTTAAACTACGTCGGGATCAAGATCCCGAGGGATTGTCAATAAAACCGGCATCAGTCTTCTTCAAGATCTGGTGGCGCCGGACATTTTTCAAAAAATTACAAAAAATATATTTATGCATTTCCAACACTTACCTGTACAGTTTCAAGGTCCGAAGACCTTAAACTACGTCGGGATCAAGATCCCGAGGGATTTTCAATAAAAACCGGCATCAGTCTGGATTGTCCATCCGCTGACACCGGACATTTTTCCAAAAAACAAAAAAAAATATATTTACCCCTCTTTTGTACAGTTTCATGGTCCGAAGACCTTAAACTACACTGGGATTAGTTTCTCGGGGGACCTTTCTCGCTTTCAACTAAAAACCGGCATCGGCCTCGACCGTTTGGATCATGGTTCGATAAACCCGGATCATTTCAAAAATACCAAAAATATTTTAAAGCTTTCCATAAAAACCAGTATCAATCTTGATCACTCGAGTTGAAGTCTGGAACTTTTTCAAAACAAAAAAATATATATATACAATATAAAACAAAAAAGTTTTCACCACCAGTTTCAACCCACCAATTTATCCCCAGTGGTCCGAAGACCTAAAACTACACTGGGATTAACTTCTCGGGGGCTTTCTTTCCTAACCTGTTCCAGACATGGCTGACACTTGATCGTACGGGTGTCTGGAATCTTCTAAACAGGTAAGGGCTGAGGCGGGCAGAACTCCGCAATCCTGTTCGTGTTGAACGCACCGTGATAGACAACCTTGATTTGGAAGTCGCTGTTGAATCTGACGGATGTTCCCTGTTCCTAAAACTCATGAAGGGGATTAAGGCTGTTGGGACGTGGAGCGCACCCTCACGGAATTGTGAGCAACGTAAGGCCCCAAACTGGATTGACTAAGGGAAATGTGAGGATGTGGCTCATTTTGTGGCCAAAGGAGTCCGTCGGACGATACGTGGTCTATGTGCATTGCACATGAGGAACAGGCAACTTTGTGGGTGTGTTGACTGAAAACCCTCAAAATCTCCTCATCCGAAGATGTAAAACTACGGCACTTAACTGTGTGAGACCCGTCTTGCTCGCTGACGTAAAATGGATCGGGTGCCTTACCAGCAGTAGAAGCTGGAAGTGGATGGAAATTCCACATCTTTTCCCTGCATTTCAGAAAAATCACAAAATACAAAAACATTGCAAAATCACCTCTTCAAAAATCACAAAAATATTTCCCTTGCTTTTAATCAGAATATTGTCAAAAATCACAAAAAATATTTCCATCGCTTTCAAATCAAATATCTGCAAAAATCACAAAAATATTTCCCTTGCTTTCAATCAGAATATTGTCAAAAATCACAAAAATATTTCCATCGCTTTCAAATCAAAATATTTTCAAAAACCACAAAAATATTTCCCTTGCTTTCAATCAAAATATTGTCAAAAATCACAAAAATATTTCTCTTGCTTTTGAAGAAAATATCCTCAAAGATACAAAAATATTTACTGTGTTTTCAATAAACCAATCTCTACCCTCTCAGGTAAAGATTCGGACCACATATTTACAAAAATCACAAAAATTAGCCCCAGCACTACACTTCAGGAGTCTTGAACTCCACTCTCTTCACAGTATGGGATGACGGATCCAATCACCCGCAAATTGGAATCTTGACCAAAACGGGCAACCGAACACCATCTCAATCACATGTATGCCCAGAAGAACATCTTGAAGTCGAATTATATCCTCGTACATTCTCATTAGCAAAGAAACAGCATCTTGGGACGATGGACCTGATCGACCATGGGTCGGGATCTTGACCAACCCGCTGTCCAAACCTCCGTATCAAAAAGAAAAATCCCCAAGGGAGTACAACCCTGCAAGCAATAAGCTCAAAATTCTCTGCATCTCCAGCAAAAGCAAAATCATCAAACGAAAAGAGAATGAACCAAGCCACGCATTCATCATGCATCTCCATGCATCAGCATCCATCGCATCAATCATCATGTTTACCTGCTTTCAAAATAAAAGTCGGTTAGCTAAAGACCCCACAGGCATCCCTAGTGGAGGCACATGCAAACCAGATTTTCATTTCAAAAAGACAAAAAATATTTCTATTCGCAAATAAAAACCCCACGGAGTATCACTCCCCAGAGTGGGTATCTTTTCAAAAATCCAAAAATATTTTCTCAGTAGAGCGTTCTGCCTCCAACACGCTGGGAGATCTTCCATATCTCTGGGTAGGAGCCGACGCAAAAATCAAATAAGATCTGATGTCTCGCGGTTTCCCCGGAGATCATCGGATCCAATGCACTCAAAGTACGGTCGAACTGAACTCCAGTGTCAGTGCGGTCGTACCCCATGCCAAGATACCAAAAGATGAAAGCCAAAAGGCTCGGTCACAGAAACCATTTGAACAGGTGGAAACGATGAATTGTAACCTAAGTATCAAAATCAGCAGATTGGGTGGAAAGAGTTCACCCGCACATACCTAGGCGTGGATGCCTGAAGTACCTTGACTGAGTCCAAGTCGGCGTAGTAGAATCCCGTAAGACTATCTGACGCAGGGCGTCTAACCACTTTGACAGTCAAGCGAAACAAGTACTCCTGGAGTGATCTGGGAAAACATCAAACATCACACAATCAGTCTCAGGGTCAGCAACCTCGTAAGACTACGGACGCAGAGGCTCTGCTGTACCTTTCCGATGTTAGTACCGATCAGGAATGGAAGGGTTGCGATTGGGTACCCAGGTTGCAGCAAACTACAGGGACAATCGCAACGTTTTCTCTAAACTCTCGCGGTATGTGCGAGTTATCAATTTCTAGACAATCAACTGACTCAAATACAAAGGACAACAAAGATTCCAGACCACAATCAAGGAAAGAATGAATTGCAAACTAAGCATCAAAACCAGCGGATCGGGTGGAAAAAGCCCACCCGCACATACCTAGGCGTGGATGCCTGAAGTACCTTGACTGAGTCCAAGTCGGCGTAGTAGAATCCCGTAAGACTATCTGACGCAGGGCGTCTAACCACTTTGACAGTCAAGCGAAACAAGTATTCCTGGAGTGATCTGAGAAAACATCAAACATACAATCAATCACAAGGTCAGTAACCTCGTAAGACTGTCGACGCAGAGGCTCTGCTGTACCTTTCCGATGTTAGTACCGATCGGGAATGGAAGGGTTGCGATTGGGTACCCAGGTTGCAGCAAACTGCAGGGACAATCGCAACGTTTTCTCCAAACTTCCGCGGTATGTGCAAGTGATCGATTTCCAGACGATCAACTGGCATAGATGCAAAGGCAAGCAAAGATTTCAGAACATGATCTATGAATGACCGGGTCAGAAGTGGGGTGTCCACTCGCTTTGGCATTCGGTTGCACGCAACCTCTGCCAAAGAGGGGCATCTGTAGACACCCCACCTTCGGCTACACTGTTGGTAGAGATAGCTGGTTGAACGGAGGACCATACCCCCAAATCCCAAGTCCAAACTCAGCCAAACTCACCCTTGTAAGCCCCATTCCATAGCCCAGTTCAAGCCTGAACCCAGTCAACCCAGTCCTAAACACCACCCTGAAAAATTCCCATAAAAAAGGCCAGTCAAAAAATCCCAAAAAAGTCAAACTCACTGAGTCAACTCGCTGAGTTAACCCGCTGAGTCAACCCGTCGAGTCAACCCGTCGAGTCAAAACACCGAGTCAACCCGTCGAGTCATACCACCGAGTTGACCCGCTGAGTCAACTCACTGAGTCGACCAGCGAGTCCAACAGCAGCCCCGAGGGAGCGACCGTACTCGCTGGAAACCGAGGAACGGCCATACGGGCGGCCCATGGCAGGCCGCCCGGAAAAAATTACGAGAGTGCCCCTCTCTGCTGCTATAAATACCCCCCTCCCCTTCTCATTTCAAAAGGCCATTCGAGTCCATTTCAGCCCGAGAGCTCTGAGTCCATCTCTCCACCCTTTAGCCCATTTTTCCACCAAGGAGAACCCGAGTGAGGAGAATCTAACCCAGGTCCAGCCCAGCCTGACCACTGGTCCAAGCCTCCCAAGCCATCCAAGTCTTGATCCAACCACTCGAAGCCAACCCTTGCGACACCTTCGTCCATCCAGCTACTCTTTTTCCAGCATCATCTCATTTGCATCTAGCATAAGTGCAACATTTACTTTTCTTCCAACCCCCCTGCTTCACTACAAACACCTTGATTACTCAAACACACATGCATATGTCTTTATATTAAGCACCTGTCAGTTCGAGCGTATGCTCTGGGCTTGCCCGTTGTTGGAACCTGCCCATCAGAAACTCTTACTGTTCAGACCTGCATTCATGCTTCACCATAAAACACCTTGATCATTCAAGCACACTGCATACGTCTTACATTAAGCACCTGTCAGTTCGAGCGTACGCTCTGGGCTTGCCCGTTGTTGGAACCTGCCCATCAGAAACTCTTGCTATTCAGACCCGCATTCATGCATCATGTCATCCATGAGAATATACGAGGATTAAACTAGACTTTCAAATATTCGATAGATTCTGTGAAGTAGAGACCGTACTTCGGTACGGGCAGTGTGTGGGGTGCTTAACCTCTTCCCACCCTGTAACCGTGATCCCTTACCTTGAATCTCTGGCCGCAGATCAACAGGAGTCATTTTAGATGAATGAATCTTCGGATTCCCTTCTCTAGCATTTCTACGGGGTCTAGCCGATTGTAGATTCGAAGTAATTGGCTAGTGGCGACTCTGGTCTTATATAAACTCATTTAAACATATCCAGCTTAACACGACAACCAAACGAAGCCCTCGAGAACGAGGCAAGCCAGTGGCACAAACGGCGATTTCGCACTCACGCATCCTCATCTCCTTTTTTTCCGAAAGGAAAGGGGAAGGACGAGAAGAACGTTGTGGGGGAGCGCGGAAAAATCGGCGAGGGTCCACAACTACCATTTGTGGACAAAAAATAACTATTAATAATAAGCCAAATACATCTACAACATACACAAGCACATGAAAATGATAGAATCATCAACACCATGAATCAAGTCTAATCAAATACCTAATGACTATTTTTCTGAACAAATAAGTATGTATGGGGCCCACCATGGGAATTGGATTGCGTCCGCATGCTCTTATCATGTAGAGTAAACTTAGTAGGGCCCACCTAGAACGTATGTGATTTATCTATTCCGTCCTTATGTTTTTTCACCTCATTTTAGTGGTTGAGCCCAAAATTTAAGCATATCCAAATCTCAAGTGGACCATGCCATGGGAAACAGTGGGAATAATGATTTCCACCATTCCCAGGCCCTACAGTGATCCTTATTTGTCATCCAACCTGTTCATAAGATCACATGGATATGGATGAAGGGAAAATACAAATATCAGCTTGATCCAAAACTTCTGTGCCCTCCGAGAATTTTTCAATGATAGACATTCAGTTCACACTTGTGGTGTGGTCCACTTTAGATTTTGATATGCTTCATTTTTGGCACCATACATAAAATGTCCTGTTAAGATGGATGGACGGAGTGGATAAAATACGTAAATCATTGTAGGCCCCATAGAGTTTACTCCACACAAATATATGCTTGATCCAATACATTGGACAGTGACGGTGGGCCCCACAAGCAGTGGACAGCGACGGTGGGCCCCACAGTCAGTGGACAGCGACGGTGGGCCCCACAAGCAGTGGACAGCGACGGTGGGCCCCATAAATTTGGAATTTTAATTTAGGAATTTTAATTAGGAGATTTTAATTAGGGATTTTAATTTCGAAATCCCTAATTAGGGGATTTTAATTTTGAAATCCCTAATTAGGGATTTACTAAATCAGTGGGCCCCACCAAATAGTGGACAGCTAAGGCGGACCCTACATGCAACGGGCGGTGGACAGCGACGGTGGGATCCACATGCAACAGCAACGGTGGGACCCACATGCATTGGACAACGATGGTGGGACCCACATGCATTGGATTTTGGCAGTGGACCCCACAATCAACAATGAGGAGAGAGAGAGAGAGGAAATGGAGGAAGAAGGAAGGGAGAAAGGGTTACCGGAGGTGGCGGCGGCGTACGGAGGCCGGTGGAGGCTCTTGGCTAGCGGCGGTGGGACGCCGGTGAGATGGTCAGCTGAGATGGGTGGTCGGCTAAGATGGTGGGACGCCGGTGACCGAACGCCGGATGACGGTGGTCGGCGATGAGAGAGACGAGCGGAGAGGGCCGGACGCTTGCCGGACGATCGAGAGAGAGAGAGAGAGAGAGAGAGAGAGAGAGGGAGAGAGAGCGAGGGCCGATCGGGCTGTTAAAAAAATTAAAAGACTTTTACCGACGAAATTTTTCGTCGGTAAAAGTCAGTTCCAAAACTTTTACCGATGAAAAGTTTCGTCGGTAAAAGTCTTTCTCACTCTTGGCGGGAACTTGGCTTATTATTACCGACAGCCAGCAACTGTCGGCAATAAGGACTTTTACCGACGAACTTTTTTGTCGGTAAAAACTTTGACTTTTACCAACGAAACTTTTCGTCGGTAAAAGTAAACTTTTTTGTTTTCAATTTTAGCGTCGGGTTACTTTGTCGGCAATAAACTTTTTACCGACGAAAATTTTATTTCGTTGGTAAAAATGTATGGCCGGAACGAATCTAGCGGTGGCGGGAGATTTTTACCGACGATATTTCGATTTCGTCGGGGAAAATGGTTTTTCCCAATAAAAATTATTTCGTCGGTAATACTTTCATCGGTAAAAATTCGTTTTCTTGTAGTGATGGTGTGTGTGCATTGGTGGGTGTGGGGTATGTGTGTAAAAATTAAAAATTAAAAAAATCTTGGAGCCCAGGAAGCTTTCAACAGTACCCACTTCTTCCTAGGTTTCCCTCTCGTGTGGCCCGCTTGAGTTTGGATCCACCTCATTTTTGTTCACGTCCTAAAATAAGCTAAAAATTGTGTGGATGGAGTGGATTTCTCACAAACATCATGGTGGGCCCCACCTAACTTTCTACGAACTTCATGCCTTTTGTAGGAAATTTGCATCGGGATACTGAGGGCTGATTAGGTGTGCTCGGCCTCACTCAAGACAGTGCGACCCTTATTTGGAGCCCACCTTGATGTGTGTATTCTACATCCACACCGTCCATCACTTTTTTCAAATCATTTAAGGGGATGAGACTATGAATGAAGCAAATCAAATTCTCAGGTGGATCATACCATAGGAAATATTAATGATCGAACATTAATGGGCCACAAAAGTTTTGAATTAAGCCTTTTTTGTCGCCCCTTCATCCATCTTTTCTAACCTTATCAAAAGGTTGGATGGAAAATAAATATTATGAAAACATTACAGCGGGCACTAGGAGATTTTTAATGGTAGGGCATTCAATCACCATCTATCACTAATGTCTACCTTAGATTTAGATCTTTTTCATTTTTGGGCTCATGCACTAAAATGGCATGAAAAAATGGAGGGACAGTATGGAGATAGAATATACATATTAAGGCAGGCCCCACAATAAGGGCTGCACCACCTTAGGCGAGTCTAGGCGCACGGTATTCGCTCCCTTATGGACAGGATTGCTGGGGGTGGTTTGAGTATTGCCCCATTATGATGTAGAGATTGACTGACACAAGATTTGAAGAGCCCATGGTGATGCACATGTTTTATCCATGCCCTCCATCCATTTTGACAAATTATTTTAGAGCATGACCCAAAAAGGAGGCAAATTGGGTTCAGTGAAGATTGAATTCCTAAAACTCCCGAGGGCCTACTTCCACGTTGATTTGCCATCTAACCTATTCATAAGGTCACACGGACATGTGTGAAGGAAAAGCATAAATTCAACTTGATCCAAAACTTCACTGCCTCCAAGAAGTTTTCAATGGTAAGCTTTCAATCCCCATTGCTTCCTGTGGTGTGGTCCACTTGAGCCTTCAGTGTACATCTTACATCTCACTTACCACTATTTCCTATTATGTGGTCAACCAAAGATTTGGATTTGCCTCATTTTTTATTTTATATATGGCCTAAAATAAGCCGATAAAATGGTGGGCCTGTGCGGACTTTACATAGACAATATGGCGAGGGATGGCATGAACACTTAGGTTACATGAATCATGGTATTGTTTTGTAGGACCCACTATGATGTATGTGTTTTATCCATGTTGTCCGTCCATTTTGCTAGCTTATTTTAGGATGTGAGACCGAAATAGAAACTAATCCAAATCTAAGGTGGACCACAACATCAGAAAAAGGGGTGATTGAATGCCATTGATGGGATGGTGGTGATTGCTTGACGTAACAATTGTTAAATGATGAATGATAAAAATTTAGGAGCGTGAAACACCTATTAAATTAAAATTTGTATATGTGTGAGCCATTTATTTGACAAGATAAAAATATTTTTTTTCCAAACCAAAGCATATATTTTTTTTAAGGTTATTGAACCAAAAGCATGGTGTAGGTTGGACCCTAGAGATGAATGACCCAATATCTACAAGTGTGCCATGTCATGATGGGTTGTGAGTCATCTCTCCACCGGGGGAGTTATGATGCTCCACCTAAGTATGGTTCATATCTCAAGTTTTGTTCATATGGGTGGGTCTACTAGTTTCATGATCAACAATGCTATTAACATGGGCCCCATTGTGGATGGGTCATGCATTAATAATAATAATAATAATAATAAATATTAGATGGTCCTAACTATCAAATTGGCTTTTATCAGTTAAATATGAGATGTTTTATTATCCAATTCAAGGACATCTATCGAAGGGTTATGATTATTCTATTAAGAAGAATATAGTACATGGTCCATCAATCTAAAGATTATATTTAAGAAATGTATATAAATTGTGCATAGGTATGTCAAATTTGGTGGCATGGCAATAAAATATTTTATCGTACACTCTAAAAAAGAAAGAAATTGAGATAATATGAGAAAATATGATAAATTATCATTTTTTAAACATTTATAATTTGTGCTTACCATATCGGTTTTGCTCGAAAGGTGCTTAATTTCATATGCCAAGACTTTTTCAAACAAATTACTAATAAGATTTTTTAGTACTTATAAGTACTAATATTCAATACTATAATTAGTTTTCAATAATTAAATTAATTTTTAAATCTTATTTTTTTAGTTTAGCAAACAACACTTTAGACTAAATTTTAAGGATGGGCCAGCTTTTCACTCATCATATTCTTTTTTTTTTTTTTTCTTTTTTAAATTAGAGCTTTGGGCCTTTATAACTTCAATTTAGCCTGGTGTTACTCTCTCTCTCTCTCTCATGTCTTTGCCATCTGTGGGGTAGAAAGGGCACTTCCTTCTGACTTTGCTCGGTTGCCATGACATGCCAATGGGATGGATCAAATTATTGGCTGGACCTACTTTCGTGTAAATTATTTTTATCGTTCATATTAAAAACCATTGATCAAATGGTTCTTTGTTTTTTTTGGATCAGTGTGATGTTTGCAAGGTAGCCTATGGAATATGCGCTGAACCCAATGAACCGCCTAGATCACTGGATTGGACAGTCTAAGTGTCCCAATGCGACTAGGAGCACTACAACTTTTAATGCTCGGAGATCACTAGAGCATCTCACTTAAAAAAGGGCTATATTACATGATAATCTGGCACGTAAGTGGTTGCACTATAGGTTATGGTCTACTCAGTGGATAACTTCCAACCTATCAAGTGAATGTTACATCCAACTCTTCCAATTTGTTAGTCCCACGAAGAGGATTACCTAGTGAGAAAAAACAGTCCTATCCACTCATCAGGTGGGCCAAACTACATACAAGAATTTCTAGCCATTAATAAATAGCAAAATACAAGTGTGGTCCACCTAATTATTGGATGTAGGTAATTTTTCATAAGAAAATCATCATAGTGGGGTCAATATATTGGATAAATTGATGTGGCACGTACATGAAAGCTCTTCCACTTCAAACACATACATCATGGTGGGGCCCACGGGGCACCGACTACTAGCCATTGGCTAGTGGCAGGGTCACCAGCCAATCCGCGTCCAATTCGAAGGTTAGTGTTCAGTGGTCCAAGTTCAACATACGTATTATGGCCCATATGTGACCAGACAAGACTGATTTCTGAAACATCGGAACCGGTGGGATCTAACATTCTCCAAAAGAAATTCGCCTTCCACAGGAGGCTTTGCACCGTAATCGGGTTTTCAGTCCACACAAGTGGCGTCCGTAGTTCATCAATCGGGATCATCCATCCGTTGCATCCTACCATGGATGGGTCATGGACAAAAACTCCAGCAAATCAAACGATCAGGTAAATGTGAACCATTCGTATACCTCTTTTCCTAGCCGTCTATTGGTAGAGGAGGCGGATCAGGTAGAGTTAGCCCAGCGGTGGTGTGTTGGGCAATGTAGGGCCCAACGAGATGTATATGTTTTATATCCACGCCGTCCATCCGTTTTGCCCCCTCACCCAAGAATGAAGCAGATCCAAAGCTCAAGTGGACCATACACCACAGGAAAAGTGGTTATGAACGCCCACAATTAAAATTCCTTCGGGCCTATAGAAGTTATGGGCGGACCTTTAAGCGTCCACGCGTCCGATCAGATCTGTGTGGGGGCCACTGTGATGTTTCTGTTTATCCATGTTGTCCATCCCTTTTCTAAGATCATGTTTATGTATGAGCCAAAAAGAGGGAGATCCACGGTCTAGGAACCACACCAAAAAGAGCTTTGAATCTGCCTCATTTTTTGGGCCCATACCGTATACACAATGAAAAGCTTCGATAAACAGATACACCACGGTGGCCCTACACAAATCTGGTAGGTCCCCCTAGACGCAATCCGCTTCCAAAATCATGAATGATGTTGATATTTGTGTTTTCCCTTCATCAGGCCTTATCAATGGTGAGCCCAAGAAAGGTTTCAACTGTGGTATGGTCCACTTGAGCTTCGGATCAAACGGATGGACAGCGTGGATATAAAACAAATACATCACGTTGGGCCCACAGCACCCAACACACCCTCTGTCTCGGTGGAGTGGTGCTGGCAGCACCACCTAACCGGAGTCCATTTGTAGACCATAAATCAAACGCTTAGCTTTGCCCTATATAGAAGATCCTCCGGTCATAATCTATCAACGTTGGGTCCCAACATACCAATGGCCCAGTTCACTGAGTCATGGACCCCACTTGTCATAACCAAGCATAGATGTTTTTTTTTTTTGCTACCCAAACCTGACCCGAACACTCTACCAAAAGCATCCGAAGATGCTGCCAATGTATATATTTCGAACCTCATACCTATTGTTTGACAAACACAGACGTCAACCAGCTGGGATAACAGGCCTTTGAACTCATATCTAAGCATAGGTGATCATGTATAATTGGCCATATTAAGATAAACATGAAAGCTTATATGATCAATATTGATATAATCATCCAAAATATTTAACAATTGAAGCAAGGGTGATCATGCAATAAGGTCATACATATGATATTAAAAAATAAACATATGACCAAGGCATAGGTAAGTATACATTAAGCCTAAAATTCAGCAGGATTGGCTCATCTAAGCAGGATGATAGTCTAGCATACACAAGATACTAACATAAGCAACAAATGCTACCCCATCAAGGCCAATGAAACTGAAATCCTCTAATATGCCTATACGCACAGAAAAGAGGTTGAAATCCTCAAATTTATCTATAGTATCCAAAATTAAAGAGGCTAAATTTCTCAAATTTAACAATAAGCTCAAAATGAGGCTCACTCCTCAGATTTTAACTATTGAGCTCAAATTGTCCTCCTAAGGTCACCTATTCATTGACACCACGCTACATCCTTTTCCATACACGGTTGGCTGAATTCAAAAGGACCGCGTGACAACGATTAAAGATCAATGCCTTATCTTATTTTCAATAAGTAAGACCTACAAGGAGCAAGTGTAGTGTGACATCGTTGATATGGACACTTGCCACATCATACTCGAGCAACCGTGGCAATTTGATTGAGACGTCATTGATCGTGGAAGAGACAACACAATTGCGTTTATCAAGGACGGAAAGTGGATTGTTCTCGTTCTCGCAATCCCTAAAGAGGTCCACAAAAAGTCCAAGGTTGAAGGACAATCCCTTCTTCTTTCATGCAGTAGGGCAAGGAATCCCCAATGGAGGAGAGAAGGGTGCAAGCCCTATGCGTCGTGAAAAGAAGTTGCTGTCGCGCTCTTGTTTTTGAAGCCGACAATGGTTCGTGACCCAATCTTAAAGCCGAACTCGAGGACAAGCTTTTTTCAAGTTGGGGGGGGGGGGGGGGGGGGGGGGGACCATTTAGGACGGAGGTGGAATGGAGGAAGACTAAAACAATCGCCCAATGATAGTGTCCGTCAACTAGTCAACGCACCTGGTCGACTAGCCGAATTAGGATGAAAAATAGCTCGAACTCACTGGACCAATTTTGTCCCTATTGACGAGTCGGCCAGAGCCCGTTAACCTGTCAATTGCCAACTTTGACTGACTGACGGCCCTTTGTCGACCGGCTGACAGTGTCTTACAAGATTGGGCAGAAATTGTTATTTTGAAGATTTGTTTTTTATTCCTTTTTCATATTTATTTTCTTTTTAATTAGGACTCATTGGTTACGATTTTAGGGTTTTTATGGCTTAGTTTTATTATAAATACTTGATTAAAATTTGTTTTGAGTAATTCATTCTTTTATTAATACAACATAATTTGAGTTTTTACTCTATTCTGCTCGTGAATTCAAGTATTCCTTTGTGGATTCAAAGAAGATCGGTTGAGGAGTCTCGATAGTTTCGTGGATTCAGAATATTTATCACGTGAGAGAGACGGTGATCAATCTCACCCCATCTACACTGCGTCAACACATCATTAAAGTTTTCATCCGTAACATTTAACTCCTTAAGGCAATTGAACTTGACAACCTCATTACTCATGGTGGTTAGCAGTGAAGAATGATTGCTAAAGGCATCAACCACCTTGTTTTGTTGCCTTGACTTGTGCTTCAGTACAAACGTGAATTCCTGCAAAAATGCAATCCATTTAACATGCACGTGGTTTACATTAGGCTGACTATTAATAAACTTTAGGGCCTGATGATCGGTAAAGGGAATCAATTCCTGTTAAATTAGATAATGCCGCCAATGTCATAATGCTTAAACCATGACATACAGTTTAAGCTCATGTGTGGACCATTTCTTGCGAGCTTCGCTGACTTTCATTGTAGAAGGTCACCAGTCTGCCTTCTCGGGATAATATTACACCAATCCCAATATAGGATGCGTGGCATTCAAACTCAAATAATTTGTCGAAACTGGGAAGCACCAACACTAGAGTAGTAGACAACTTACGCTTGATTTTGGCAAAGCTTCTGGTAGCTTTGTCAGTTCACATGAATGACCCCTTTCTCATATAGTTTATAATAAGTGCGACGATAGTGTTGAAATTCCGCACGAATCAACGATAGAATGTCGCCAACCTATGGAAACTCCTCACTTCATGGATGTTCATCAGAATCATCCATTCTCTTATGGCTCGTACCTTCTCATTGTCCACACGAATGCCCGTGGACGTCACAACAAACCCTAAGAATAATAAGTTGTCGATTAAAAAGTTGCATTTCTTCAAGTTCAAGTATAACTTATTTTCTTCTAAGACCTGCAGAACCTGTTTGAGATGGTCCATACGGTATGTGCGCTTTGACTGTAAATCAAAATGTCGTCGACGTAGTCCACCACGAACTGCCCAATAAAAGGTTTCAGCACTTGGTTCATCAACCCCATGAATGTGCTTAGCGCATTCGAAAGATCGAAGGCCATGACCAACCATTTTACAGCCTTTCCTTGGTCTTAAACATCATCTTCCATTCATTGCCCAATCGTATTCAGATTTGGTGGTAGCCACTTCTCAAGTTTAACTTAGAGAATAACTTCGCACCTTCCAGCATATCCAGCATGTTATCTAGTGGTGCAATAGGGAAATGGTATTTGATAATTATTTTATTGATCGCCCGACTATTGACATGCATACGCCAACTCCCTTCTTTCTTAGGAGTTAACAAGGCTGGAACCGCGCATCGACTCATGTTCTCCCTAACAAGACCTTACGTATCAATTCTTCCACTTGTCCTTGAAGAATTCTGCACTCCTTCAGATTCATCCGATAGTGTAGACGATTGGGCAAGCTAGCCCTTGGGATAAGTTCTATGTGATGCTAAATTTCTCGCATGGGAGGCAGTCGATCGGGTAAATCTTTAGGCTATATTTCTTTGAATTTGTTTAATAATGGTTTCAATGTTATCTCTATATTAGTGGGCTTCATTTTTTTTCCCTTTACGGCTAAGGTATACACCTCTCTTGTTTCTTTTGATTCTTTCATGAAGTCCTGAATGCCCAAGAGAGAATGCCCATCCACTTTAGGAGCTTCGGGTTGTTCCTCTAGTCCCATAGGGGTGAGAATTGTCTTACGATCATCTTTGATGAAGATATACACATTATCTTATACTTTTTGAACCGTATCATAGCCCGACTGCCACGACCGCCTAAGTACAAGTGGGATGCCTACATATCGACCACATCGCAAACAACTTGGTCCTTGTAACACTTGCCAATTGAAAACGAGATTGTGCATCGTTCAATTATCTTAGTTTTGTTCACCTTCTTAATCCAACTGATAGAGTAAGGTGAATGATGTTTCTCCATCTTCACCTATAATTTATCAACCATCACTCGGGAGATGATGTTCTTGCAACTATTGTTGTCTATAATCACATCACAAACCTTGCAGTTCACCGTGCACCGCAATCGAAAAATGTTATGTCATTGTGAGTGCACCTCCTTCTTCGGGGTGTGTAATAGTCTCCGAACCAAGAGAGACTTCCTATTATCCTGTGTTACCCAATCTTCTTCATCTGGATCAACGTCAGCCTTAAGTTCATGTTCATCCACTTTCAAGTCCTACTCGGCGTCTTCCGCACTCCCATCATTAACAATTAGGTTAACCGTAGGCCGTTAGGGGCAAGCATTCGATAGGTGACCCGGCTAACCACACCTGTAATAGTAGTCAGGCCTTCGCCGATCATATGGATTCAGAATCCGACTTGATCCTATAGTAGTCGTCGTCACACGTTGAAGCCTGGATGGGCCGCTTCCAAAATCTCAATTTGCGGTCGTAGGAGGTTGAGCACACCCTCCTACTAGCTCTTTTCCCTTGGCTAGTGATGTGTTTTGAGACAAGCCCGCAATAGACATCCTAGTTGCGGGATAAGGGAGGGTGTTGGCTTGCTTAAGCTGAGATTTCGCCCGAGTGGCCAGTTTCACCACCTCATCCATGGTCTAGACGGGATCCATTTGAACTTGGTCATAAATTGTCAATCGTAGGCCACCAATAAATCGCATGACCTGTTGTAACTCAATCTCCACCAAATCATTACGCGCTATCAAGCGTTGGAATTCTTTGGTGTACTAGCACATTGGTCAGCTCTCTTGCCGACAATTCTAGTATTGCTAAAACAATTCCTAGTCGTAGTCGCTTAGGAGGAATTGCGCGCATAGAAAATGCTTCATCCGTAGCCATGAACAGATAGGCGCCTTCCCCTTTCGCGTTTGCGCAAGTTGTGACTGATCCCAACATGCCAATGTGCTGCTCTTCAACCGATATGCAACTAATTTCACTTTATTGATCTCTTTTGGAACCTCCATGTACTTGAAGAAACATTCCACTTCTAATAGCCAATCTACGAATTCCTCGATATTGAGTTGGTCGTTAAAACATGGGAGATCTGCCTTAACTCTGAAATCCCGATCATTGTGATTTGCCCAATCGTCTCCATGATTCTACTAATTGAGAACAACGTTGTCACCTTCTTCATCATTGGAACTAGTATCACCATACATGAGACTGCGATCTATAGCTGACAACGCTCCACAACTACATGATCGCGTTGTCCAGCAATCAATGGTGGAGGATTGTCGCCACGAACACGTGGAGGCGCTAAAACCTCCACGATATAGTAAAGGGAAGCCTGCAACCCTTGCATGGCTAACAGATTCTCTCGCTGCAATCGCCTCGAAAGCCGTCATTGTTATCTAATACCTTGGAGCACCGTCCATAGGATGACTATCCGACTCGTCGTTAGAAGTCATCGACTCAAGGGAAAGTCCTCACTTTGATACCACTTGACCTAGGTAGGGATGTGGTGAGGTTGATCACCCTCTTCTTCAACGATAACTACTTCGAATCCATGAAGCAACACCCGAATCTATGGGCAGTTTTTCAATTCCACAAGAGAGTAAAACGACAAAAGTCAGAATTTTATTGAAAATATAGATAGAGTTAACCCTAACAATGAAATAAAGAATATTTAAATATTGAAACCAACCCTAAAGCATAATTAGTAAGAATCCTAACCACAAAAGGGAAGAAATAGAAAAAATGCATGAGTTCCTGCAAGGCTGTCTATAACGGTTGTTCGACTACCCGAGCCTTTAGGTGCTCGATCAGGCTACTAACAAGGTCCGGCTAGGTGACTGAAATACCCCAAAATTGTCCAGAGACCAAATTGAATTTTTTGAAGTGGTTTTGGGTGACCAATGGGGACAGTCGGGCGACCAAACTGGGTGTCGGGCAATTGAACTGGACCAAAATAGTCCAGCAAGCTTCTAGACTTCTGGGATCAATTTCAGGCTACCGAACTAGGTTGATTTCTAGGGTCTTTTCTTGGGCTCCTTCCTTTGGTCCATCCGAGCCATGTACATGTCCTTGACCCATTCTACATCATGACACACACATAAAAGGTTGGAAGTTATCTGCTAGGTGGACTCTAACTTGTGGTCCAAACAGGTTAAATTTGAGACTTCTCATATTATATTATTACTGAATTACAAGCTAGCACAATTTTTATATGCGGAATTGTAAATACCTCTTTTATATATATATATATATATATATATATATATATATATATATATATATATATATATATATATATATTGTTTACATGCATGCACTCAGAAACTGTGCATGTGTGCACAATAAACAATCCAAGTTATGGCCTCACTACAGATGGATCACAATTTCAAAGATTACAGTAGACTTGGGCCGTAACTGGCAGATGGGTAGCCGTCCAAAGGACGGCTTTCATGAAAGATAGGCAACAACTAAGAAACGAGTTACCATTAATTAGCCGTTAGGATATTCCAATCTATATATGGTCTGGCCATGACAGTGGATGGCTTAATCTTAATCACTGAGTGTGCATGAGCCATCATCTGCCAGAGCATCCAATACGTTCTACAACGTTAATTAGGATGAGAATCCAAGGAAAAAAAAATCAGATCCAAGACTCGGGTGGGCCACACTATAGAAAAAACAGTGGGGATGGAAAGGTCCACCGTTGAAACCTTCCTGTCGCTCAACTTGATATTTATATGCCATCCAACCGGTTGATAAGCTGATTCCCACCTGGATGGAGGGTAAACATAAATATCAACCTGATTGAAAACTTCCGTGGGCCTCAAGAAGATTTCAATTGTGGAAGTTCAATCCCTACTATTTCCTGTGATGTGGCCCACTTTAGCCTTGGTCTGCCTAATTTTTGAGCTCTCATCCTAACCTGAGCTATAGAAAAAATAGACAGAATGGATTTGACACGGACTCATGGTAGGCCCCACAGAGCATTGGGTTAATATTCAGCCTCTAAACTGTGCTTGATTGGTGGATCCCACCTAATGACCAGTTTCAAGCAACTTACACGGACTATGTATTGATATGATAATTCAATGGCATCATATCAGCCGTTGAATTATTTATTTGCTACTGGTGAGGCCCATGGAACTGTTGATCTGACGATGGCCCTCACTGTGGATGGACATATCCAAAAGTTCCACATAACAGGAGAATCCTAGCCCTCCGATCTATAGCATGCATTGGAAAAAAGACACCCATCCACATTGATCAGAAATGAGCCAAATAGGGCTGTCAATAGGCCAGGCTAGGGCTAGCTGAGATGAGGTTTGTCCAAGCCCGGCCCGCAAAGTAGAAACTCATCCCAAGTCTGGCCTGGGTCCGTGACAGGTCAAAACTCATTAACCACCCAAGCCCAGGCGCAAGCCCGACACTTATTGGCACTATCTAAACTGATGATGAAACTGTATATAAGAAGAACAAACTCGATCCAACACTCAAGTGGGCCACACCAACCAAACAACATAAATCACAACTAAAACCTTTAAATTCATAGTGAGTTCACGTGAGTTTTTTGAGTCAAGCTGAGTTTTGGATGACTCTTGATGTTCCAGCTCACCTATAATGACTAGTTTGGATGGAATATAAACTATACAATACGACACACCTGCGTTTGAATCAAGTTGAGTTTTGGGATCACTCATGACAAGTGCCCACATCACCATTTTACCCTGTGCTGTGTCCAACCTAAGATTTTGATCTGTATGGATACTGAGCTACACTACAACAAATCTGACTTTTACCAAGGAAAATTCTCCTGGGTTAAAAGTTATTACTGACGAACTTTTTCATCGTCACAATAAGACCCTGGAGAAAAACAATTAGCAACGAAATTCATTTTTTCCTCAGTCAAAATATAGAATTTCGTGGTAATACTATTTCGTTGGTAATTATGAGACTATTTATGTTCCTAAGAAAAGACTATTGCCGAGGAAAATTGTCCTAGGAAGAGGTAGAAGTACTGACGAAATAATCCCTTCGAAAGGTGGTCGCATCATCAACGGAATATTTCCTTCAAAAAGGTAGTGTCATATCACCGACGAAATATATCTATGCCAACGAATAATTTCCTTGTAAAAAGGTATTAGCAATTAAAATATAATGCAATTAGCGACGAAATATTTTCTTGGAAAAGGTAATATGAAGGTAAGGTAATACTATTACCTAGAGCTGTACACGAACCGAGCTGGCTCGAAAAGCTTGCTCGGCTCGGCTCGAAAAAGATTAGTTTGGCTTGATTCAGAGGGTGGTTCAATCCAAGCCAAGCCAAGTATGTGGGCTCGTTGGAAATTCGAGCCAAGCCCGAGCTTGACCTGAGCTCGGTTCAACTCGTAGAAGGCTCGGTATATTTTGAAGTTTAAAATAATATATATATATATATATATATATATATATATATATATATATATATATATATATATATATATATATATATATATATATATATATATAACTTAAATGCTTGCTCGCCCTAACCCTAATACTTTTTTTCCAGTGCCTACATGTTTGCCCACCCCTAAAAATCTAAAACACAAAAACCCCTTCCATCTGACCGAATCGACCTCGCCCGGTGGCCCCGGCCTAACCAGCAGTAGCGACCCCCTCCAGTCGTTCGCATCACCTCCTCCCTCTCCGGCTCTCCCTCATCTCTGTGGCTCTGCCCAACACCCGACTCATCTCATCTCTCTCTAGCCAGGTAACTAAGTGACCCTCTCTTGCTCTCTCTTTCTCACTCGTCGCCCTACTAGCTAACGCCCGGTTGGACCCCCCTTGTCCGTCCAATAGCCGATTGCCCAAACCTTAACGTTGTCTAACTGGAACCCCGTCCGACTTGAATTCAGGCTTGAAAGCTTGAAGCTCGGATAGGCTCGAATTCGGCTCGAAACCTGGGCTCAAGGACCCAGTCGAGCCAAGCTCGAGCCCAGTTCGCCCACTGACCAAACCAAGCTGAACTGGGCAAAGCTCGGTTTGGCTCGGCTCGTGTACGACTCTACTATTACCGATGAAAAAAATCTCTGGAAATGCTTGTATTCCCAACGAAATATTTCCTTGCAAAACGTAGTGGCATATTACCAATGAAATATATCCTTGGAAAAACTAGTAATACCAACAAATAATTTCCTTGCAAAATCTATATTCTGTCGATAAAATTTTTCCTTGGGAAGTTCTATGACTAACAAAATATTTCATTAGAAAATATAATTTTTTTTTCTATAAAATATGCAATTCACCACCACCTGATAAAGCATTCAATATCCTAATCACATGATAAAACATTCAATTCGTATCCCAATCAATCAAAATAACCATTCAACCATACATTACGAATATCAATCCCACTGGTACAAAAAACTAATACAAAAAAAAAAAAAAAAAAATCATCACAAACATCCCCGCTGTCACCAACAAACAGTCTGCAATATAAAATACAATATTAGTAATCATTTATCTTTTTCAAATCACATTATGAAACCTTGGAAATACAACTTGAATTGAATATATTTAATAAAAGTAGGGATAGTCCACTATGCGTCTATAGGGAGTTGAATGGAGCATTATATAATTTTGGTTAAGTTTGGATGGGACAAAAGATCTTTACCAAAAAAAGGTGGAGGTGGAGGGGCCTCGAGCAAAGTCGATGATCATAAATGAGTTTAATAAGTTAATGTAAATTATACGTTTAATCAACAAAAAATAAAATGCTTCTTTCCATAGCCTGCAAAGACTTCAAAGCATGGGATTCAAGTGGACAATAAATGAGTTTAAGGGCCCAAAAATCACTCTTATCTATGATTAGAAACCATGTATAAATCAGCCAATTCCAATAGCTTGGGATAAGGCTTGGATGACGATAACGATGACGTGAAAAAAAAAAGAGAGAGTTGTTGAGATTTTAGGCCTTTTGCCACATAAATATAGGAAAACATTTTTAACCTGTACAACTCAATTCACTTAAACATTGCTATCTATTTAATGCTGAACTAAAGATCTAAGGCAGCGTTGGAAATAAAGACCCCTCTTTAAGTGTTTTCCTCTTCAGTATTATGTGTTCGAGAAAATTTATTTGCTTTTCTAATGAAAGATTAAGAATGGTTGGTTCTTTTTCCTTTTCTAATTAGGCCCTAAACACATGACATCACCCACATGTAGGTTTTAATAGATGGTCCAGATTGAGCAAACTAGAGCACCTTGACCTAAGCCATAAATACTTCAATGATATCAAACTACTGAATTTGGGTTCAATCTCATCCCTCAAGACCCTTGATCTTAAGATACAATAACTTGGACGGACGCTTGTCCTCTAAAGGCAAGTTGATTAATTGTAAGGAAATTAAATCAAAATTGATAACATCGGTCACATGTCCAAACTCCCCCTTTAATGCTTTTATTATTTTATTATCTTTTAAATATTGGCAAAATTGACAAATTTGAGCAAGCTAGAGGTTTTGGATTTAGGTGAGAATCGGCTCAATGGATCCCTAAATCTCCAAGGTAAGAGCACTTTGATCTTATGGTGATGTTTTTTTTTTTTTTTTTTTTTTTTTTTTTTTTTTTTTTTTTTTTTTTTTATCCATGCCACCGGTGGTGGGAGAAAATAAGGTGGTGGGAGAAAATAAAGTTGCATCTTTTTGTGATATTATTCTTACCATACAGTAAAAGAAGCTCATCTTTGACTTTGAAAATTAATGTACCTTCCAAGGAATGATTTTGATAATATTTTACTGTGAGACTCGAGACTTCAAAACCTGGTTTGTACACTGGATACCCGTTGATCATAGGTCCATTGGCCTCGAGAATATTTTGACTTGATCGTAATGTTGTTATATTATCAAGCCGTATTTTAACCTGATGTCTGAATTTTAATATACGGACTTAAAATTAAACAATCTGAAAAATGACAACTATGTCTTTATTTTATCTGGAGGTGGGTCATCATTGAGTTTTCAAAATCCCTTAGGTCTAAGAGCTTATCCATTGCAACAGTAGTCGAGTTACGGAACCACTGGCGAAAACGGCATGTCAATATGACACCCGGATTGTAAGTTATGAATAGATATACACATGTATATTTTGACAAAATAACTCAAATGACCTTGACTTTTTCAAAATCCTTGGAATACTTTATTTTAAATCACCTAAATAAGATTTTGCTATTGCCACCATAAGCTTAAACTTCTCAAAAACTTTACTAAGTACTCCCCCAATCATTATTTCTAGACAAAAGCTCATTTTAACCCTCTTTTCAAGTCCATGAACATAAAAACCCTCTTTCAGCAACCCATTTCCATCACTCTCTTCCTTGTGTCATGAGAAGCCTAAGGTGAGTGGAGAGGGTAAAAAGAGTAGCTTAAGTTTGAAGTTGAGGAAAGAAGAAAAATAAAAGGAAGTAGAAGCCGAGTTTGAAATCCAATCATTTGATTGTTACAGGTGAGTATATAGATTAGGAGCACGCATATGTGTGCGTTAGATTACTTGAAAACCCTAAAAAAGAATAGACTTTCTAGTCTATGGTTGTTGAGAGAGAGCTTTGAATTGCCCCACTAATGACTATGATGCTGGATTTTTCGAATCCACCTTGTCCATCTGTTTTCTGATCTAATTTTAGGGCATGAAAACAAAAACGAGCTGGATCCAAGACTCAAGTGGGCCGCACGAAAGGAAAAGGTGGGTAGGGAAATTATTGCCATTGAAACCTCCCTGGGGTCCATTGTGATGTTTATATGCGATCCATACCATTCATAACGTCATTCCTATTGGGTTCATGCCAAAAAATGATATGGAAAAATGGATGGACTGCGTGGATACATCAAGGTGGGTCCACATTAATGCTAACCATTGAAACCTTCCCATGGGCCACTATGATGTATCTGCTTCATCCATGCTGTCCATTAATTTATTAAAAATTATTTTAGTCTTGATTTAAAAAATGAGGCAAATCTAAATCTCAGGTGGACCACACCACGAGAAAACAGTAGTGATTGAATGTCCACTATTGAAAAGTCCTAGGGCCCACTGTAATGTTTATTTCACATCTAACCTCTTGATTAGGTCATGCACACCCTGGATGTTGGGAATAAACAAATATCAACTCAATCCGAAACTTTCATAGCCCCTAAGAAACTTTTAATGGTAGTTGTTCAATTAACATTGTTTCTTACGGTATGGTCCACGTGAGATTTGTATTTACCTCAATTCTGAACTCATACCATAAAATGACCTCGAAAAATATATTAACAACACGAATGAAAGACATACATCATGGTGGGACCACAAACCACCAACCACTAGCCATTAGCTAGTGGCAAGGACACTACATACGTAATCGTGTGGGGCCCAAGTTGATTATTTTATATATATCCATTCCATCCATCTATTCTTTCATATCATTTTAGGATGCAATACCAAACTTAAGAAGATCCAAATCTCAAGTAGACTATACCATTAAAAATAGTAATGAATGATCATAAAATTGTTTGTTGGTCAAAGATGTTTTGGATGAAGCTAATATTTGTATTTACCTTTCATCTAGATCTTTTAGACATTATCAACAGGTTAGATTGCAAGTAAACATTACCAACACCTTATGATAGGCAATTTGGAATTTTTAATGGTGAGACACCAAATTACCATTATTTCTTGTGATGTGGTCCATCTTAAATATGGATTTGTATAATTTTTGCTTTGCTACCCTATCAAAATGAAACAATCTATGGTTGCCTCTATGGTTTGATCGTTGATTAGAGGTTAATTAGATGGTCAATAGCACTTTGTGTTGTCTGATAGTTGATTGGGAGATTGATCAGGCGATCATCGGTACTGCGCAATATTTGATCGTCAATCAAGAACTTAATGAAATGATCTATGTGGTCTGTACCATTCGATCGTTGTTTAGAGGTTGATCGGATGGTTGACAACGTTTTTCGTCATTTGATCGTTGATTGAGATGTCGATCAAGCGATCGTTGGTGATGTGCACCATTTGATCATCGATTGAGGACTTGATGAAGCTATGTACAATGGTTTCCACTATTTGACAGAGGATTGGAGGTTGATTGGATGGTCAACAACACTTTATGTCGTCCAATCATTGATTGGAAGGTCGATCGGGTGATCATCGATGATGTGCACCATTTGATTGTTAATTGGGGACTTGATGACACAATCCACGGTAATTTGTACCATTCCACCGTTGATTGAAGGTTGATTGGATGGTTGACAACACTTTATGTCATGCAATCATTGATTGGAAGGTCGATCAGGCGATCATCGATAATGTACACCACTTGATCGTTAATTAGGGACTTGATGACACGATCTACGGTGATTTATTCCATTCCACCATTGATTGGAGGTTGATCAGATGGTCGACAACACTTTGTCATCCGATGTTTAATTGGGAAGTCGATCGAGTGATCATTGGTAATGTGGATTGTTCCATCATCTATTGCGAACTTAATGAAATGATCTACGTTGGTATGTATCGTTCGATCGTTGATTGAAGTTTGTTCAGATGGTCGACAACACTTTGCATAATTTGATTGTTAATTAAGAGGTTGATCGAGTGACTGTCGATGATGTACAACATTCAATCATCAATCAGGGACTTGATGAAGCGATGTATGGTGGTTTACACATTCAATAGAGGATTAGAGGTTGATCGACAACAATTTTTGACATTAAATCGTTAACAGGGAGGTTGATCGAGCAATCGTCGATGATCTGTACCGTTTGATTGTCAATTTAAGACTTGATAAAGAGATGTACAGTGGTTTTCACCGTTCGATAGAGGATTGGAGGTTGATTAGATGGTCAACAACACTATATGTCATCCAATTGTTGATTGAGAGGTTGATTGCGATCATCGGTAATGCGCACTGTTCGATCATCGATCGAGAACTTAGTGAAATGATTTACAATTGGTCTATACCGTACGATCTTTAATTGGATGTTGATCGGATGGTCGAAAACACTTTGTTTTATACAATCATTGATTGAGAGGTTGATCAGGCGACTGTCGGTAATGTGCACCGTTTGATCGTTGATCAAGGAAACTATGAAGTAATGGACGATGGTTTCCACCCTTTGATAGAGGATTAAAAGTTGATCGGATGGTCGATAACACTTTATGTCATTCAATCATTAATTGGGAGGCCGATTGGGAGATCGTAGGTGATGTGCACCATTCGATCGTCGATCGGGGACTTGATGACATGATCTACGGTGATCTGTACCGTTTGATCATTGATTGCAGGTTGATCGGATGGTTGTTAATACTTTGTGTCATCTGATGGTTGATTGGGAGGTCGATCGGGCAATCATCGGTAATGCACACTGTTCAATTGTCGATCAAGAACTTAATGAAATGACCTACGTTGGTCTATAACGTTTGATCATTGATTGGCGGTTGATCAGATGGTCGACAACACTATAGGTTGTCTGATCCTTGATTAAGAGGTTGATCAAGCGACCGTCAGTGATGTGCATCGTTCAATCCTCGATCGGGGACTTGATGAAGTGATGTACAGTGGTTTCCACTGTTTGATAGAGTATTAGAAGTTGATAACACTTTATGTCGTTCGATAAATAGGATATTTCTTGTAATTACCAACAAAAATTGACATTTTACTGAGGAATAATTTCCTCGATAAAAGTGAGAATTACCAACAAAAAAAATAGCTAATTGTGGGCTTTTACCAAGAATTTTTTTTCCTTGGTAAAAGTTAGGTAAAACAATTATTTGTTTTTGGCCACCAATTAACACATTTTTAACTACAAAATTTGAATTTCATTGGTATTTATCACTTTTACAAAGGACATTTTCCTTAGTAAAAGCGAAGTAGTATTTACCCAAGAAATTTTAATTTCATCGGGAAAAGTGTGTTATTACCTAGAAAATTGGATTCATCAATAAATAAATTATTTCTTGTAATGTTTGTGGAACAAGTCCTTGGTAAAAGACCAAAAGTACCTATGAATTTCATCTTTAGTCGGTGACTCTTACTTTTAGCCATGAATGTTTTCCTTACCAAATATGACCTTTGTACAGGAGGGAAAGTTCTTCGGTAAACGTGAGCATTATCAATGAAATAATTATTTCTTGGATAATTGTGAGCTTTTACCAAGGAATTTTTTGCATGGTAAAAGGTCCGTAAAATCTGTATTTTTAGCTACGAAATCTTTAGTTGTCTGCATTTTCTCTTTTACCAAGGAAACTTTTCCTTGGTAGAAGTGAAACATTCCGTACCAAGGAAAAGTGTATTATTCGCGAGTAAATTCGTTTCGTCAATAAAAATTTCCAAGGTAAAGATCATTTTTCTTGTAGTGGCATGTTCTAACATGAGATGCCTCAACTAATGGACGGATTGGATGTCATAGAAACATTATAAACATGTTGGTGGCCCATGGAGCTTGGATGTTCCTACTGTATTGTACAGATTCCAGTCTCTCTCTTGCTTGGTAAAATCAAGAGAATCTTGCCTCATAATGGAAAATAAGGATGTTAATAAGAAATGACCAAAAATTAGAGAGAAAAATAATGAAAATTAATTGGATTAAATAAAATCGTTTAATCTATGGTGTTGAAATCCACAAATGTATTTTAAATTGGTTTAATTTATTAATCACACGTTAATATATCATAAAAATCCTATGTATAGCATAACCAAAATGAGCTGATGGACTCTTATACTACGCTAGAGTTCAGCCAGATTTTTAAATGAGCTTGAACTTTAGGCCTGGGTGACTAATAGACTGGCCTGAAATCTCCACAAGCCAGCTTGGCCCATTGACAGCCTGGGAGAGGTCATAATGTCAAAAGTCAAAACGATGAAAGAGTGCTGTAAGGGTGGCAAAGCCCACTGGATATCAGGTCCTAATCTGATACAGCTCAGGGTACAGCGTGGAATAGAGACCCATTACTCAAATTTCACTCTATTTTTTTTTTTTAAAGGTGATACTTTTATCAAAAGAAAAACAGAGAACCACCAAGAGGCAAAACCCGAAACTCCCTAAGGCATCCTGAGATTTCCAAAGAGCCAAAAGATATCACGGGGCCTAATCTCTGAACAAAACCAGGACTTTGAAGCCCAGATAATAAAAGGGTAGGGCTTATTTTTTCAATTGACTGTCTTGTCAAGGGACGGCCCCCTGTGCGGGATTTGAAGACAAGACCTTCTGCTTTGATACCATGTCAAATCACCACTTTCTCTAAAAGCTTGAGCTGTTAGAGGATAGTGTATCAATTTATATCAAGGAACTTCAACAAACTTAGCTTCATGGCATGGTTGTATGTATCTCCCTTAGGAAATGATACTTTAGAGGGGGGAGAATTGAAATACATTAGAGACTTCTCTTTCTAGTACACGTGGAAGGGTAATGTATCAATAAGATCCGTCGATCTAGTGGAGGCTATCAGGGAGGGCAGATACGGTTGGAAAATTACACTTATTTTATCACTTTCTATAGCTAGCCATACAAAATACTAGAGATAACTCGATGAACAGCTGTAAATGAGAAACACCCTTCCACCTGTTATGTGGAGAGAGAACTCTCCCTTATCTACGTTTCTTCTGTACGCGTGGAATGAAAATTAATTGGATTAAATAAACTCGTTTAATCTATGGTGTTGAAATCCAAAAATGAACTTTAAATAGGTTTAATTTATTAATCACACATTGATATATCATAAAAATCCTTTGTATAGTATAACCGAGCTGAGCTGATGGACTCTTACACCAAGCTCGAGTTCAGCTAGATTTTTAAATGAGCTTGAACTTTAGGCCTGGGTGCAACTGGCCTGAAAGCTCTACAAGCCAGCTCGGCCCATTGACAGCCTGGAATAGGTCATAATGTCATGAGTCAAAAGTATGAAAGAATGTTGCAAGGGTGGCAAAGCCCACTGGATATAAGGTCCTAATCTTACACAGCTCTATTGTTAGGTGTGAAATAACCAAAATTATTGGTCTCTCTAACTGATGAGACTATAAGTTATTGTCCACCCTGCAGGTAACTTCTCACCCGTTATGTGTCTGCAACATCCGGACCATCCAATAAGTTAGGCTTCCTAAGATCTCCAAAGCGGCAAAAGAGATCACGGGCCCAATCTTTGAACAAAACCAGGACTTTGAAGCCATGCTAATAAAAGGGTAGGGCTTTCGTTGGTTTGTCGAAATTTTCTATTTTGGTCTAACCATCTCCACATAGGCCCATCTATGATGTTAATGGGCTGGATTGTGCCAGGGCTCAGCCCAAGCATGATTGATGTTGGCCTTGGGCTGATCCTGATCAAGGATTAATTTTTCTACTATATATGTGGGTTTTTAATCCTCATAGTTGGTGGACCAGTCCATGGTGATCTGTTGCTTCCTACAGTGGGTGGACCATGTTTTATACATCTCCCAGGATGAAGATCTGATGGACCAATCTCATTTATTTTTTCAATTGACTGTGGACCAATGTTCTATTCTTTCCCCAAGGTGCGTTTGGTAATTTGATGATATTCGGTGCAGCCAAAGGCACCCTTTTCAATCCATGAGTTGGCAACAAATTGAAAGGTTAAGATTGTCTCATCAAGGGGCGTTTCATTTCATCGCCCATATATAGTTGGTGGTACAAGACAGAACCAAGCTGGACCACTGAACCCCACTTGCCATCCGCATCTGAGTGGGGGTAGCTAGCTCTTGATCAGGGCCAGCCACATGATATCAAAACGATGGAGCAATCATTTACCTTTAAAACATGGGGCCACTAAACTTAGCTTCACAGCATGGTTGTATGTATCTTCCCTAGAAGATGATACTGTAGAGATGGGAGAATCGAAATACAGTAGAGACTTCTCTTTCTAGTACACATGGAAGGGTAATGTATCAATAAGATCCGTCCATCTAGTGGTGGCTATCAGGGAGGCGCGGATGGTTAGAAAAGTACACTTATTTTATCCTTTTCTATAGCTAGCCATACAAAATACTAGAGATAACTAGATGGACAACTGTAAATGAGAAACACCCTTCCACCGGTTATGTGGAGAGAGAACTCTCCCTTATCTACGTTTCTTTTGTACACGTGGAATGGTAGTCAATGCTGTCCATCCAGTCGGCTCAGAGCTTATGTTTGATAAACAGACCTATAAGAGGTCATATTCACCACATTCCTTCAATTTCCCACGTCAATGATCAAAGTATTATAAATTTTTCTCAGTACCATAGCTTCGAAGGTCACAAATTAGATGGATAGAACCATTTCAATTCATTAGTAAGGACAGTTAAATGGAACTCCATTGATACATCATCCTGCGACGTGTACTACAGAGACCATAGCCAAAGTCAAGGTGTAACAAGAGAGATCCGGTTTATTTACCTAAGGCAATGTGAGTTACATGGTCCTTGAGTCCCACTTTTAAAAGGTCAAGTAATTTTCATATAAGGTGATTCTAATCCTAATAAAAAGTTTATTGAATTATCATTCTAACGAGTTCAAAATCATAATCATCGTACCTATAACAAAAGAGTTAGGAGTGTTTTTGTAAGATTACGGTGTTGGAAAAAATCTCAAGGGCTTTATAAAGTGCATAGGCATTTTGGTCTAAAAATAATATAATCTCCTTGATCAACACCTGAGGTGTAGAATTTTTTTTTTAGTAGTATATATTCTACACACCATAAAATTTAAAATATATATATAATCCTCCCAATCCAACACCTGAAAATGTAGAAAAACAATCTTTTTAAAAAGTGCCTTATTTGGGGCCTTACAATATTCTAGAAGTATATTGGGAAAGAGTCCAAATCCTCTATTGAAACCGAGTAGAGAAATCTTGCTCATCACTTCTCTGATTGGTCGAGCTTCGCTTGACTGTGTCAGAGCTGAGCTACTCTTTGACATAGTCAAGATGAGCTAGACCAATCAGAGCAGTAGCAACAGAGGTTCTCTGCTCAGTTTCAATAAAGGATCCGAATTCATTGGGAAGAGTCCTGATCCTCCGTTAAAACCGAGCAGGGAAATCCTTCTCATCACTTCTCTGATTGGTCTAACCTAGCCTGACTATGTCAGAGCTGAGCAACTCTAACACAGTCAGGCTAAGTTGGACCAACAGAGCAATAGCAGCAGAGATTATTTGCTTGGTTTTAACAAAGGATCTGAATTCCATTGGGAAATCCCCTTCTCTTGTGTTACATGAGAGGATGAGGATTAGCTACTGAGAGGTTGAGTAGCGAATCTCGCTATTGAAGTAACATCACCATAGTCTGTGGGCCTCCACATGATGTATCTGTTGTATCCACACCGTCCATTCATTTGGAGAGATCATTTTAAGGCATAACTCAAGAATGAGGCAGATCCCGATATCAAGTGGACCCCACCACAGAAAATAGTGAAGACAGTGACATCCACTATTGAAAACTTCTTAGGGGCCATAGAAGTTTTCGTTCAAGCTGATATTTGTGTTTTCCCTTCTAACATGTTTGTGTGAATTTATGAACAGGTTGGATCTCAAATAAAAATCATATTGGTGGACCTAGGAAGTTTTCAACGGCGGATGTCACTGTCCCCACTGTTTTCTGTGGTGGGGTCCACTTGAGCTTTGGATCCGCCTTATTCTTTGATTCAGGCCCTAAAATGGTCTCTCCAAATGGATGGACGGTGTGGATACAACATATACATCATGCTAGGGCCCACAGAACATGGTGACATCACTTCAATAGCGACATTCGCTGCTCAAACCTCTCAGTAGCTGACCCGTCCTACATGAGAAGAGCTACTTAGACCACAAGTTTTAGTCCACCCAATAGATAACTTCAAGCCTATTAAGTGAATGTAACATCCAACTCTTCCAATATGTTAGCTACGTCATGAGGATCACCTAGTGAAAAAATCAGTATATCTACAGATCACATGAGCCACATCACATACAAGAATTTTTAGCCATTGATAAATGATATGCAAAATGATTGGATGTGGCTAATTTTCGTATAAGAAATTAAATCCTCATGATGGGTGCAATCTATCGGACAGATTCGACAAGCACATAAAGAGTCTGAAGTTATCCATTGAATGGACCCTAACTTGTGGTCCAACCCGTTGGTCTTGAGACCACCTCCACTAAAACAGTTTCTAGAGGCACAACTATAAATATTTATTTTTTAATATTTTTATTTAAAAAATTATTAAAATATAGCAAATCTTGTACGAAATAGTAAATCAATTGGACGACTGCTGGTCAAGCAATTTTACAAATAAAATGTTCCATGCTCTGGCAGAGTACTGTGGTTTACATGCATGCAGTTAGAAAATTGCACACATCACACACATTAAACCATCCAAATTATAGGCCCCAATATAGACCGAACATAATTTAAGAAATTACACTTAACTTGCACCCTAGGTGGTAGATTGGTAGATGTAGAAAAGACGGCCAACATAAAAGATAGGCAACAACTCAAAAAACAAATTCCGGTTAATCAGCGGCTAGTATATTTCAATCATCAAGATTGGTGTTGTGACCCAAATATGGCATGCCTCATGATAGGAAATGGCTTCATTCTTCTTCTTCTTCTTCTTCTTCTTTTTAGGTTAGCACACACATCTCAATGTTAGCACACCCACCCACCCTGTTAGTCATACTGCAATGTTAGCACCCTCACTTTGGGAATCCATACCAAGACCTCATGTTGAAACGAGGCTATCTTCACTCAATCTACCCCATGATAGGTAATGGCTTAATCTTAGTCATTGTGTCTGCAGGAGCATGAGCCATCATCTGCTAAAGCATTGAATAAATCCCTTTCACACGCCCACTGCTGCTGGTAGGATGACGTCCCTTAAAATAGAAATCAAAGACTTAAGAAACACCATACCACACGAAAAACAGTGGGTATGGAGTCCACCAGTGAAACCTACGTATGGCTCAACTTTGTTAGTATGCCATCCAACCCATTCATATGGTGAGTTCAACTAGGATGGATGGAAAATACAAATATCAGCCTGATCTAGTAATGTAGGGAGGACATGGTAATAAGAACACCGTCTCTCTCACTGGGTAGATAAGTTGAAAAAAAACAAGAGGATAAAAGAAATAATTACAAGAAAATATAAAATAATTGATTAAATAATTAAATTCGTCTCTACAATACTTTAAATATTAAACAAAATCCTAGTGAGAAATATCAAACACTTAGAAAACTAGACTTATTATAAATAGTAAACTTACTATTTATAAAAGTCTTTCATTGTTACTAGAACTCGTGGTTTTGACCAAAAATAAAAAGTTTTCAATCTGGCCCAACCAAAAGGTTCCTTACAATTTTCTAACCTCTTTCTATGCTGGGCACGACTCCTAAAACCCTATGAATCAAAAGATATAGTCTAAACAAAACTTTTTATTTATAGTAAAATACAAATAAAACTAGGCTAATGATCATCAATCAGGTCAAATCTAACAAATTCGGCTTGGGCAACTCGGGTCGAGCTATCTTAAAATCATATATTATATGTCCAGAAATTCATTCCGGATTGAGAGATACGACCGTTTTGTGGTCCTAATGGTCCGGATCACTTTTGACCCTGACTGAGCTTCCTCTAATCCATTTGAACCATGGAATAATTGGCGACCCACTCTACATCATCTAGAACATTGATGGCCGTGGGAAGGTTTCAATGGGGGGAGTTCAATCCCCACTATTTCTTATGGTGTGGCTGGCTTGAGTCTTGGCTCTGCCTAATTTTTGGGCTTTCATTTGAACATGAGCCGAAGAAACAGATGGATGGAATGGATTTCACGTGGACATCAAGGGATCTTTGAATTATGGAAACTGCATGTAACAGAAGCTTGCTTCCACCCTTTCCCATTGTCTTAAATATGCAGCATCTAAGCTGCCTTTGATTCAAGGTGGAGCCCACCAAAATACCAGTTTCAAGCAGCCTACATCGACTTATACCCGTTGATCTGATGATTCAATTCCATCGGTGGAGCCCACCAAATGACCAGTTTCAAGCAGCTTACAAAGACTACCCATTGATCTGATAATTCAATTCCATTGGATTGACGGTTGAGCTATTGATTTGCTACAGGTGAGGACCATGGATCAATAGTTCAAACCGTTGATCTGAGAGGAGGCCCTCATGTGGATAAAACATAGGATATGACAAAGGGTCCACTATTTGGACATTGCCGATTGCTTTGTGTGCAGTGGAAGTGACGTCAGGTTGCAATGAAAAATGAGAGTGGTCAATCATCACTTGTAGGCATGCCCCCACATGGGAGGATAAGCATGGTAAACAGCGCCTGTTATAGACTGTGTGAAAAATACAAAATAAAGTCCTAATAAAAAAGCCCATATGGCAAATAAACAATGTATACCTAGAAGCTGACGTGGTGTGGCCTTCCTCTGGGTGAGAATGATTTTTTCTCTTGCAATGGGGAGCGAATTAGGTGTTACCCTAGTAACAGCTAAGTGGGCGTTATCCTTACTGTGGGGTCCACGTTGATGATTTTATGTATATCCATGCTGTCCATCCGTTTCTCTAGACCATTGTAGGATGGTTTACTAAAACTAATACAGATCCAAATCTCAGGTGGACCACAACACAGCAAACAGTAGCGATTGAGTGCCTACCATTAAAAATCCCAAAAGGCCTGTTGATAATGTTTTATTAATGTTTATTTGCAATCCAACCTGTGGATAATGTCAATAAGATCTGTTTAACGCGAAATTAGAAAGATCAGATTGATCCAAAACTTTTGTGGTTCACAAAAAGTTTTTAATAGCTATTAGTCACTGTTTCTATTGGTATGGTTCACCTGAGATTTGTATCTGCCTATGACTTGGGTTTCCATCCTAAAATGAGATGGAAAATAGATGTACAGTATGGATAGACAAAAAATGCATTGGGTGGGCCCCACATGGTAGGGGTAACACCCACTAAGCTGTTACCCGTGTAACAGCTAATTCACTTCCCTTGCGTTGTCATTGCGATCCACACCGGATGAAGTTGCTCCTTAATTTTCACTATAAAATTTATTATTACATTAATGGTGTGTGTTTTTTTAATAATAATGGGTACTCGGTAATTCAATGGGTATGGTATGGGCATCTTTCTCAAGCCAACAAGGTGTGGGCATGGCATGGGTACGGGTGCACCCGACGAGTACACAAATATTGCCACCCTAGCAATGATTTTCAACATCTAT
Organism: Liriodendron chinense; assembly: GCA_003013855.2. Lineage (NCBI taxonomy): Eukaryota > Viridiplantae > Streptophyta > Magnoliopsida > Magnoliales > Magnoliaceae > Liriodendron > Liriodendron chinense. Next base: position 50,397 of record PVNU02003144.1, read on the forward strand.
GAAAGCTTTACTCCAAGCAATGACAAATGACCCAACGTAATCAAATTGTACCCATTCAAGTAAAAAATCCAATCACAGTATGGACACATCCATCGATTGAATAATTTAATCCCTTTTTTAAAACCAGTTTTCAAATGCAGTTATCTTGTACAGAACTTTGCAAACTCCACACGCGTGGACATGCTAACTAATGCACACACCACCACATGTGCAAGCATGGCATAAGAGGAATTATCTAAGCCATCCTTCATATGAACCTGACCTTGCAGATGCTACTGCCAAATGATAGAGGTGGTCCACTTAGTAGATGTTCCATGATATTAAGAATAAGTACAAGGATTAGAAAACTTCAATTGATTATTTCACAACCCTACTTTTGTTCGGTTCATTGTGGAATAACTGATAGTCAACTAATCTGATTTTTGTGTTAGAAGAATCGACAAAGTTGTGGCCTTTTGATGAATGGCTTGGATATCTCACTTGTCTACCTAGCTATAACCTGGGGTGGTGGTGCATTTGACTAAATTTGTCATTTATTTGTATCAAGATTATATTTGTTCCTGCAATTAGATAATGTCTATGCGAAGAAATCTCTAGAGAATTGTCTGTATTTGATGCTTCAGTTATTTAACCTGAGGATTGTAGAGGGGGCAAATGTGGAGGACCACATCAACATATTTAACAGGTTTATTTGCAAGTTGGCAGGGATAGATGAACCGATGAAGGATAAATATCAAGCAGTCATCCTATTGAATTCTTTTTCAAGTTCATATGAGTCATTCAGGGACTCTTTTTGTGCACAGAGAGAGAAACGATTAATATTGAGATCGTTATCTTAGCCCTCCAATCGAAGGCGATGAGAAAGAAAAGTGGTGACGTAGGTTTTCGTTCTTCCTCAGAGGCACTAGTTATGAGGGAAAGAAATTCAAAGCACCATAGGATATATTCTAAATCGGGATCTAAAGCCAAGGGTAAAGAAAAGGCCAAGGTGCGGTGTCGAAATTGTGGTCAGGAAGGCCACATGGATGGGGATTGTCAGAATCCCAAATCGAAGCAAGAGAAATCTAAAAATTCTTCAGGTGAGGGAGCTAATAGCGTAGAGGACGATGATGATATTTGTGAGGTATTGACTGAATCCGGCAAGAGGTATCTCGGTGGAGAGTGGCTCTTGGATTCAGGTGCATCGTGTCACGTTTGTCCTGACCAGAGTTCATTTATGATATACAGGGAGTATGATGGTGGATCAGTGTTTGTGGGCAATGGTTACGCGCATAAGGTAGTGGGTATTGGCTTGGTGCGCATCAGGATGTTCGATGAGATCGAACGAGTATTGGAAGATGTTAAACATATCCCCAAGATAAAGAAGAATGTGATCTCTCTTGGTACACTCGAGGCGAAATGGTGTAAGTTCATTGGCCGTGATTGGTATTATAAAGTGATGAAGGGGGCACTTGTGTGGATGAAAGCACGAATGTATGACCATTTTTACAAGTTGATCGAGAGCACGTTTCACGGTGAAGCTCCAGAATCGGCAGAGGAATCTACGGTTGCTCGTATGTGGCAAGTGCCCAAGGGCCACATGAGAAGAGCGACAAAGGGTGTGAAAGTGCAATGATAGGGTTGATGGAGGTAGAAATGGTGTGGCTATGTTGAAGTTGAGATGATGAAGAAAGCAATGAAGGTTGAATTTGACGTTTGAAGCCTTGATGAAGATTATTGGAGGAGACTTCAAACTATGCTGAAACAGGGTCCACCGACCGGTCGGATATCGATAAGGTTTATACAACAAGGTCTCTAGACAGTTTTCAGGCAATTCTGACCAATCGCTGACCAATCTGCAGGATACTCCGACCGGTCATTGACTGGTCAGTTGTTGAGCCTAAACATGACGAATTTAGAAGTTTTCCCTCTGGACTTTTTTCTACCTAGTCCGACCGGTTGACGAGAATGGCGGTGTTTTACGCAGTTACGCGGTTCTACGTAAGTTGTTTCTAATTTTGGTTTTTCTTCTGTTTAAGGGGTGTAATGCCGAGATTAGCGGTATCTTAAGGTGTTCAAGGTTTCCTAATTGTATTAGGGTGAGGGGGGAGGGTTTTGTGAGAGAGGGAGCTTGGGTTTTCTCTTGGGTTCCTTGCTTGTGGGTTGTTCATCTATGTAATCTTTTGATATCATAATGGATTCACTTTGTGTTATGTTTTTTTTTTTTTTTTTTTTCCCCCATTAGGAGTTTTTCTACATTAAAAACGGATTGTCTCTGCATGGTTGATTGCATGGTTGATTGATTGTGTGTGTGATTGATTGCATTGTGGTTGTTCATTTGATTCTATTCTTTGAGTGTTTGGCTTGCTTCTGCTACGGGCCAATTTTCTCAACATCCATCAAGTGCTCCACCTCATATTCTATTAGGAGCCCAAAAATCATACTTGTCCAAAATTCAAATGGTCCACACTGAAAGGAAGGTTGTGAGTTCATGATTAAGAGCTCTAAATTTATGTTGCATGTGGCCACCTTAGTTTTAGAATAGTCAAATTTCGTGCCTCATTCAACCTAGAAGGGCATGTTATATGAATGGATTGGATAGAATATGCACACCATTATGGGCCCCACCCATGCGACAGTTTCTAATGGTGGGTGTGCTTTAAGGTTTGCATTGGATAGAATATACACGCCATTATGGCCCCACACGTATTTCATATTGAAATGGGGGAGCGAATTAACTGTTACCCGGGAACAACTTAGTGGGTGTTACCCCTACTGTTTGGTCCAGGTGAATGATATTTTCTATATCCACACCGTCCATCCGCTTCTCCAGCGCATTTGAGGATGGGGTTTAAAAAATTATGTAGATCCGAATCTCAGGTGGACCATACCACTGGAAACAGAGGTGATTGAGTGCTCCACCATTAAAAATTCCAAGGAGCCCATCATAGTGTTTTACTAATGTTTATTTGCCATCCAACCTATTGATGATATCAAGGAGATCCGGATGAAAGGAAAATATAAAGATCAACTTGATCCAAAACTTTTGTGATCCACAAAAGGTTTTTAACTATCATTTATAACTGTTTCTTGTAGTATGGTCCACCTGAGATTTGGATCTTCTTAGGGTTTCGGATCACAAACTAAAATGATATGGAAAAACAGATGGATGGCATGGATATATAAAAAATATATCATGACAGGCCCCACACAGTTAGGTACTAGTTCGGAAATTTCCAAGTATCGGTGAAATTTCAGCGAAATATTGCCGGTTGTCGATCTTGCAAGATATTTCTAGATACCGCCAACATCTCCCACATTTAAATACTAGTTTTCGCTGAAACAGGTGATATTATCCCTCCCAGTTTCCAGCTCTTCTTGCATAATTCAGAAAAAAAATTCAGAAAAAATACAGAAATTCCCATTTTTGATCTAGGTCTCCTTCATATCTGTCATCCTTCGTGAATTTCGGCACCTCGACTTCTTATCTTCTGGATCAGAACTACTTCGTTGGGGGAGAAACCGTGGATCGTGGATTCTGTGGACCGAAAGTCTTAAGGTATGAAAAAGGTGAAATAAATGATTTTTTTTTTCCTTTGATTTTCATGTCGATTTAAGTCTTTGCTGATTCACATGGGGTTCCAAGCGCCTCATATGATCCGGCCAAAGCATATACCGAGAGTTTTGAAGATGGAATCATCAAAATGAGAAATTTTGGGGGAACTTTAAAAAATCCGATTTTCCATTTTTTTTTAGCTTAAATTAAGTAATTGTGGCTCATTTTTTAATATGATTATGAGGGACTGATGAATCAAGTTGTGTTAAAAAAATAAATTTTCTTATGAAATATATTTAAAAAATGGGATTTTTACACGTCTGCCTACCTTTTCGAGTCATGGACCGAAAACCTTTTCCTTTTAAATTATTTCCAAAAACCACTAAGCTTTTCAAGATGGGAACATGAAAACCCACTGTTAACAGTAGAAACGATCCTTCCACCCTTCTTCTGGCAAGGTTTTCACTGTTGGTAACGAATAAGAAAAAGTCAGGATTAACGCCTACGGTTGAAACATTCCTGAGGACACAGGATGTTAGTGAGAAATCCATCCGTCCATCTATTTTGCATCTCTTTTTAGGGCCCATGGGACTAAAAATAAAGTCGACCCAAAGCCCCAGCAGGCCAAACGACACGAAGCAACGCGGATTGAATGCTTACTGTTGAAACATCTTGATGCCATTGTGGGGCCCAATTTGAGCTTCGGAACTACCTAATTTTTGGGCCCATGCCCTAACTTGATCTGGAAAAATAGATGGATGGAGTGAATTTCTCACATTCATCAAGTGGCCCATGTATGGTTGGGGTTAGGATCCAACGTCAATCAACCCCATGTATTGGGTTGAAGCAAGGAGACCTAATAACTCCATAGGTCCACGAGGCCAATACATAGTGGTACCTACTATTGATGTTTATAAGAAATTCATCCATTCATCTAACTCGTGTTAAGGGCACAGCCCCAACGACAAAGCAATCCAAAGCACAAGTGGGTCAAACAAATAGAAAACAGTGGGATTGAACACCCACTATTGAAACATTGGCGGAGCCGCAGAATCTTAGTGACAAATCCACCCCCATCTATCTATTTTGCTATCTCATTTTAGCACATAGGCTCAAAATTGAGGCCGATCCAAAGCTCCACCAGGCCAAACAACATGAAAAAAGTGGGGGAATGAACGTCTGCAGTTGAAATATATTGGAGCCATCGTGGAACCCACTTTAAGTGGTAGATCTAGTGCAGTTTTGTGCCCATGCCCAAACATAATCTGGCAAAATAGATGGACATGCAGGGTGGATTGATGACAAACATTAAGGTGGGCCCCATGTACAGTCGGACATAGGATCACATGTCAATCAACCCATGCATTTGGCTAGGAGCTTGTACAAACTGCTGGGATGCCCATACATATTTCGAGCTTACCCTCAAGCTTACCATTGGAGCTTGCCTTGTTTGCTTAAACTTTCGATGCGAGCTAGTGGATCGAGTCGAGGCGAGCTTACCTCGAGTCGAGTCGAGCTTGCTCCCACCTCAATTTATTATATTTTTTGTAACAACCCGAGATTTTCGACTCTCGTGTATAACACGACGGCCGAATTCCCAAGTAATTTATGGAATAACTAATTTGTCAAATAATAAAATATAGCATTCAAGCACACTGACGGAAACAATTATCATCTTATTCTATCAAACTTACTACGTCATCATCAATGTTTAAATAAGGGAACCAACCAATATCCATACTGATTAATTAAAACACAAAACCATGTCTTCTCTTGAAGACTTATTACAATTCCATAAATGTATCAACTATTCAAAATAAATATGTAATAAATAATAACATCAATTAACTTTCTCTAACATCGTTATCCGCCATATGATTGTACGAACATCGAACTCTTTTCCTTAAAAATCAGGTTCAATGCCTGGATCTTCACCTGCATCATCTAAATTGTGTTTGGGATAGCGTTAAACGCTATCATAGTGGGGAATATTTCCTCCAAGACAATCAAGAATAATAATAACGGTATAGAGTAAACCCAAGCAGTGTATTTTCATTTAATCAAATCAAAACAACCAACTAAAAATCTTTATAAATGCGATGCATGGAATGCATGCTCTGGCTAAGGCACCCTGGCTAGAATCACAATCCATGAAGTGGGAGACTCCCTGTTACGACTTCATGCTAGCCACTAGTCACCAGAGGTTCCTGGGACGCACAAGACCATAGTTTTGCCCGACCACATGAGAAATAGAACGCTCATAGCCCAAATTTACATGTGACAGTGTACGGGAGAAGTAGGACGCTCTAGCCTATTCTCAATTTCACCTTTATTTAAGTGTTTTCGCATACAACCGATTTAAATAAAACTCAATGGTCACTATAGGGAGTCGCAAGCAACCCACCATAGGCCGACAGCACGGGATTAGTGTCCATAGCACCAACCCCGGCTCATGAGAATTTTTATACCATTAGCGTCCACTCATTGTCCCGTTTTATAATTTCATCGTGTCCCAAAAAGCCAATGTTGTACATCATGACCAAATTCATTAAAATACCCATGTACTGTAAATAGATCAAATCAAGCATCATGTACATGTAAGGATCCATTAACAAACAATCACTTCATTCTCTCAGTTAAGTCAAGATATATTCTTCCATCATGGACACCTCTCACTGGTTCCATCTCTCTACATCGAATAATTTTACCAACTTAAGGACAAAGAGTATACAATAATGGAATGTCCATATGATGATCTTATACACATATTTCATATCACAATATGAAAACCAATGTTACTTGTAATACATGGACTAAGAAAATAAGGGCATAGATTTCACAAAAATAAATAACACAAATACACATGCTTCTTATTCAAAAATCTAAAAAAGGAATCACATCACCATATAATGATATTCATTACAAATTTCACATCAAACTTCATGTTATATGGATAAGTAATTCAAAACAAAACAACTTCACATGCCACAAAAGAAACTTATGATAATTGTGATATTATTAATGAAAGGCTTGAAGGAAAATCATCACCTTATGATGGACTTAGAAGAAGAGGGTTGTAGAAGATCCTAGCCGCTGGAAAAATATGATAAAGAACTCTCTTCTCTTCTCTCTCTCTCTCTCTCTCTCTCTCTCTCTCTCTCTTTCTCTAGGGCATAAAGGCTAGGGTTAGGAGAAGGATTTGGAGGCGCGTAGTAGAAATATGAAGAGGGATGTGCACGCGAGGTCTTGTGTAACAACTTCTTGAGGTAGGTTTCTCAAATCTCAATATTCAGATGATCTATGATCAATTCCAATCCGTTTATCTTATCAAGCTCGAAGAGTAGAGTCAGAATACGTAAATTTCTTGATGATCCACATTCTAGATTGGCCGATCCTTGAAAATGGCCTAACGGGTGCTAAAATGGGCTTGATCTCAATTAACGGTCTACGCTTGATGATCAGGGCCCAAATTTTGAAAAATATATAGTCATGATAGGCAAATAATTGTACAAAGTTTAGTGGTTGATTGATGGTGAGAAATGCCTAGATCTGAAATTTCAATTTTTGGCGGAAAAGGAAGGGGTTGGCTTTGTGGTTCAACGGTGTAGGATTATAGATCGGGGTCCAAACTTTGTGTAAACTCGTAGTCATATGAGTATAATAAGTGGTCCAAATTTGAGAAGCGATTGATGGTGAGAAGTGGGTAAATTGAAAGGTTCAGATTTAAAAAAGAGTTGGTAACTCATTAATTTCTAAAATGGGATAACTTCGCGCATAAGAAAGATGCTTATCAAGGTGGGGCACTCAAATCATACTATTGGTCCATGATAAAGACGATCCAAGTCACTCATATGAAGAGAAATATTCGACTACGACTAACCATCTCCTTTCCTCACTCGATGGAGATGAAAATCAAGGGTTAAGGGGCTGATTTGACAATCGGACCACTTCTACTATGATTTAAGGGCTGAAATTTGATGTGTATGGTTAATATGTGCCCAAAAGCTTAAATCCAGGGTTTTGCATGAAAGTGATCGTCAGAAACTATAATACTTAAAAATGACATCTTAACTTAAGTTTAACTAATGGCATTTTCGTAATTATCTGAAAAGTGCATGATTTTTTAAATTTGATCTTTCTACGATGTTTATGGGATCATTCTAAGCAACTTTTGTAAAGGGTCCCCTATCGGATCTCCTACGGATGTCCTGCTATTCGCAAATCAACGGTAAATGTACGATAATTAATAAAAAAATAAATTAAAAATGAATTTTCAAAAATTTTCAAATAAATATAAAAAATCTGGGGCGTTACAAACCACCCCCCTTAAAAATAAACTTCGTCCCCAAAGTTTCCTAAGCATCGTCGATAAAAGATTGAGGGCAATCTCACTTCATGACTTCTCGCCAAACTTTCTGAACTATTCCGGGTCAGACGCGATCACAATCCACCCCCCTTAAAAATAAATCCGTACTTGACATCGATTTTTACAAGTTCCCCCAAATTTCTTTCCTATCATACTTCCACTGTGCACTCTGATTCCTAAATGGTTCTGAATATATTGATTGGTCTCTCAAATCATTCAATCATCTAGCGCCCTAATATTTCTCAGGTTTGGGTAGGTGCTCTTATAGTCAAGGATCTAAGACGATTAGGGTTAGATAATTATCAAGGATGTCTGATCGCTAACGAAATGACTGATCAAGAGTTTAAAAGATAGATCTAGGTTTGATTAGGTTGGCATGATCGGATGGTCACTTGAATGAGTAGATAAACAAGCGGATAACAAAGTGAATGAGATATCATCGACGGTTCTTTAATAGCTGAAAGCGCGACAGAAAGGTGAGGTTAGGGATACTGTATTCTAACTCTTTATAGGGTCTAAGTGGCTAAGCTTCTACGTCCTAGGGTCGTCTATACATCTATCTTATTTTAGTCATCCAAAGAAAACAATCACACACATTCCAAGAGAATGCACAAAAGTCGTCCAGTTGGAACAAGGATGCGATTTATATTGTGTCGACATCACGGGTGAACAGTTCAAGTAGATTCGGATCCGATACTTAGATCTTCTACTCGCATTTGAGTATTGAGTTCATTAGTATCCATTCGAAATTCCGAGTGTCGACCCTCTGGATTTGAACGAGGATTCAATCCTTTACACAATATATTAGGTACGGTTCTGCCCTCCCGTGCGGCCGATTTAGTCTAACATTGTGGGGACTTTCATGTATTCTCCAACAAAAAAATCAACGAAGATCACGTAAATTAAAATCCAACAATACAAAACATTAAAACTTTACGAGATCCTATTTACTTTCATTGTTAGACGTGGTCGAAGATTTATGTGAGGGATTGGTAAATGACATTTTATGGTTACGATAATCTACTTTAAGCAAGAGGGTTGGGCCTAAAATTCATAGGGATGTATGAGCATACACTAGAGAATACTTCTAAGGGTGCCATCTTACAATAACTAAACCTAAACAAGGGGTTCAAAGGTTTTCAAAGCTAAGGAACTAGGATAGTGTCGAATCTGGAACACAGGACTTATAAGCGCTCTTAATTAGAATTTTATCTCTTAAACGGAACGTAGTTTTTGCCTGAAATTTGGAGGGTAATCTGAAGGTTAGGTGAAGAATCACCCAAATGTTTCTCAAAATGAAATTCCTATGGCAAGATATGATTCTGACCTCTAAAAGTCTGAAAAACATAACAGTCCAGCAGTTTCCAGCGCAAGATTTTCACTACTAACAGAATTTTCACGATTTACCTAAATGTCGGATTGATCTGAAATTTTATGAAAGTGTTGGGTAATGAGTTAGAAATATGTATAAAAATTTTCAAAAATTTATCAATTTTGAAAATATAATTATTAGTGGCGACATTGCCAAAGGGTCAGGAAATTTGTCCTAACAAAAACAATTCAAAATAAAATAGTTATCCTTAAAATTTGAGGGAGATAAATCCCATGACTCAGTGTAACGCTGATCTAAATATGAGAAAATGATGAGAGCTCTAAAACTTCTAGAAAAAGTGAGAATCCACTTCCCAAAAATTCTAAAATTTCATATTTTTACGTTCATCGGCTATCCTAATGATTTTAATGGGCCTATGTTTGAGTCTCTAGATTCATAACATCTCATGCATCTAATGGGGGATGAACCTAGGTGTTTTTGTTTCTATTTCATGAGAACCTAAGCCCTAAGGGATATTTATTATGAAAATGGTTGGGCTTCTCACCCAGAGGTCCCGATTGTGCTCTGATACCAACTGTAACAACCCGAGATTTTCGACTCTCGTGTATAACACGACGGCCGAATTCCCAAGTAATTTATGGAAAAACTAATTTGTCAAATAATAAAATATAGCATTCAAGCACAATGGCGGAAAAAATTATCATCTTATTGTATCAAACTTACTACGTCATCATCAATGTTTAAATAAGGGAACCAACCAATATCCATACTGATTAATTAAAATACAAAACCATGTCTTCTCTTGAAGACTTATTACAATTCCATAAATGTATCAACTACTCAAAAGAAATATTTAATAAATGATAACATCAATTAAGTTTCTCTAACCTCGTCATCCGCCATGTGATTGTACGAACATCGAACTCTTTTCCTTAAAAATCGGGTTCAATGCCTGGATCTTCACCTGCATCATCTAAATCGTGTTTGGGATAGCATTAAACGCTATCATAGTGGGGAATATTTCCTCCAAGACAATCAAGAATAATAATAACGGTACAGAGTAAACGCAAGCAGTGTATTTTCATTTAATCAAATCAAAACAACCAACTAAAAATCTTTGTAAATGCAATGCATGGAATGCATGCTCTGGCTAAGGCACCCTGGCTAGAATCACAATCCATGAATTGGGAGACTCCTTGTTACGACTTCATGTTAGCCACTAGTCACCAGAGGTTCCTGGGACGCACAAGCCCATAGTTTTGCCCGACCACATGAGAAACAGGACGCTCATAGCCCAAATCTACATGTGACAGTGTACGGGAGAAGTAGGACGCTCTAGCCTATTCTCAATTCTGTACACCCACATGGAGCCAAGTGAATGCATGACTTTAGTTTCACCTTTATTTAAGTGTTTTCGCACACAACCGATTTAAATAAAACTTAATGGTCACTATGGAGAGTCCCAAGCAACCCAGTATAGGCCGACAGCACGGGATTAGTGTCCATAGCACCAACCCCGGCTCATGAGAATTTGTATACCATTAGTGTCCACTCATTGTCCCGTTTTATGATTTCATCATGTCCCAAAAAGCCAATGTTGTACATCATGACCAAATTCATTAAAATACACATGTACTGTAAATGGATCAAATCAAGCATCATGTACATGTAAGGATCCATTAACAAACAATCACTTCATTCTCTCAGTTAAGTCAAGATATATTCTTCCATCATGGACACCTCTTACTGGTTCCATCTCTCTACATCGAATAATTTTACCAACTTAGGGACAAAGAGTATACAATAATTGGATGTCCATATGATGATCTTATACACATATTTCATATCACAATATGAAAACCAATATTACTTGTAATACATGGACTAAGAAAATAAGGGCATAGATTTCACAAAAATAAATAACACAAATACACATGCTTCTTAGTCAAAAATCTAAAAAAAGGAATCACATCACCATATAATGATATTCATTACAAATCTCACATCAAACTTCATGTTATATGGATAAGTAATTCAAAACAAAACAACTTCACATGCCACAAAAGAAACTTATGATAATCGTGATATTATTAATGAAAGGCTTGAAGGAAAATCCTCACCTAATGATGGACTTAGAAGAAGAGGGTTGTAGAAGATCCTAGCCGATGGAAAAATATGAGAAAGAACTCTCTTCTCTTCTCTCTCTCTAGGGCATAAAGGCTAGGGTTAGGAGAAGGATTTGGAGGTGCGTAGTAGAAATATAGAGAGGGATGTGCACGCGAGGTCTTGTGTAACAACTTCTTGAGGTGGGTTTCTCAAATCTCAATATTCAGATGATCTATGATCAATTCCAATCCGTTTATCTTATCAAGCTCGAAGAGTAGAGTCAGAATACGTAAATTTCTTGATGATCCACATTCTAGATTGGCCGATCCTTGAAAATGGCCTAACGGGTGTTAAAATGGGCTTGATCTCAATTAACGGTCTACGCTTGATGATCAGGGCCCAAATTTTGAAAAAATATATAATCATGATAGGCAAATAATTGTACAAAGTTTAGTGGTTGATTGATGGTGAGAAATGCCTAGATCTGAAATTTCAACTTTTGGCGGAAAAGGAAGGGGTTTGCTTTGTGGTTCAACGGTGTAGGATTATAGATCGGGGTCCAAACTTTGTGTAAACTCGTAGTCATATGAGTATAATAAGTGGTCCAAATTTGAAAAGCGATTGATGGTGAGAAGTGGGTAAATTGAAAGGTTCAGATTTAAAAAGAGTTGGTAACTCATTAATTTCTAAAACGGGATAACTTCGCGCATAAGAAAGATGCTTATCAAGGTGGGGCACTCAAATCACACTATTGGTCCATGATAAAGATGATCCGAGTCACTCATATGAAGAGAAATATTCGACTACGACTAACCATCTCCTTTCTTCACTCGATGGAGATGAAAATCAAGGGTTAAGGGGCTGATTTGACAATCGGACCACTTCTACTATGATTTAAGGGCTGAAATTTGATGTGTATGGTTAATATGTGCCCAAAAGCTTAAATCCAGGGTTTTGCGTGAAAGTGATCGTCAGAAACTATAATACTTAAAAATGGCATCTTAACTTAAGTTTAACTAATGGCATTTTCATAATTATCTGAAAAGTGCGTGATTTTTTAAATCTGATCTTTCTACGATGTTTATAGGATCATTCTAAGCAACTTTTGTAAAGGGTCCCCTATCGAATCTCCTACGGATGTCCCGCTATTCGCAAATCAACGGTAAATGTACGATAATTAATAAAAAAAATAAATTAAAAATGAATTTTCAAAAATTTTCAAATAAATCTCGAAAATCTGGGGCATTACATTTTTTTACTACAAAATACAAATTAAAAGTCAATAACATTAAGTTCGAGAAGTCACACATATATTAGGGGAGAATAGTATTTCTCCAGGTGGGACACCACCATTAAAATGACCTAGCTCTGATCGATTTTTTCTTTGGACAAGTCACACATGCATTGAATGCAGACCACTAGTAATATTTTATGAACCATAATTAACACAGTACATGCATAGCTCACCATGTGAGTGGACTACCCTAATTATTGTGTGGACCATCTTCATGATGAGCCCCAGCTGATTCATGGATCAGATGCACCACCTCCCTCGTAAAATTGTAATCAATAGCTGCATATGGTGTTTGGTCTAACCATAGTCCCTGTTTTGTAGATATGTATATGGTGTGTGGTCTCACCATAGCACCTGTGTTTATGTAGCGTGTAAAACACAACCACTGTGTACTCACCATGTTTTGTACTTGAAATTACTCAATCCATCATATATGCTCAACAAGGAATGTTATTACCTGAACAAAATAATAGGATTAAGAAACCCCCCAACGTGTGAGGGTTTTATATGTCCTAAGCTTGGACCCCAATGTGTGTGTGGGGGAGGGGGGAGAGAGAACCAAGAAATAAGAAGATTGGAGTTTTTTTTTTTTTTTTTTTTTTAACAAATATCTATATGAAACGAGTCGAGCTCAAGCCGAGTCGAGCTTGAATCGAGTTGAGTCGAGTTGAGTCGAGTTGAGTGACCCAATGGTCAAACTTGACTCAATTTCTAACTCGAGCTCCTAAATGAAGCTTAGCTTGACTTGTTCTACTGAGTTGAATCGAGTCGAGGCAAGCTTTTTCGAGTCAAGTCGATCAAGTTTCTCAAGCTGACTCGGCTCATGATCAGCCCCATCGTGGATAAAACATAAACATCAAGGTGGACCCCATAGAGCCCCTTCCAAGATTGTCCGTCTCTAGCTGGGTCATGGTGGGGGTAGTACCCAATTAGGGCTCCCAATGGAGCGGGTCAAATCCAAGATCCAATTTGCTCCGAACCCGTATATTGCAGAGTTAGATCTTAAAATAGGTCTGATTAATTAAATGGATCTGATTCGAGTTCACAAAAAGAAATTCAAATCATATTCAGGTCGAATCCGAATCTAATAGTGAGATCAATCGAATCCTCACTATTGTATACTTCAAGCCTTCAACCGTTTTGTATCTAAAGATGAGATTTTAATGCGGAGAGAGCGAGCTCCTCTCTCTTTTGAGAATTTCTTCGAGAATATCTCTCAAGATGGCAAGCAATGAGAGTGTATTAGCTGTTACGTGGCTCCAGCTTAGTAAATGGTACCCTAACCGTATGGGGCCCATATTGATGTATTGTGTATATATCCACACTGTCCATATGTTTTTCCATCTCATTTTAGGACGTGATACCAAACCCTTAGAAGATCCAAATCTCAAGTGAACCATACCATTAGAAACAGTGATGAACGACCATTAAAAACTTTTTATGGGCCACAAAAGTTTTTTATCAAGCTAATATTTATATATATTTTCCCTTCATTCAGATCTTCTTGATATTATCAAGAGGTTAGATTACAAATAAACACTACTAAAACCTTACGATGGGCTCTTTGGAATTTTTAATGGTGGGGCACTTAATCACTAATATTTCTAGTGGTATGGTCCACCTAAGATTTGGATTTGTATAATTTTTCAAACCCCATTCTAAAATGGGCTAGAGAAACGGCTGGACGACGTGGATATACAAAATGTCACCCATGTAGACCATATGGTAGGGGTAACACCCACTAATTTGTTCCCCAGCTAACACATAATTTGCTCCCACAAGCAATATTGTACATAGATTTCCTGAGAGAGAGAGAGAGAGAGAGAGAGAGAGAGAGAGAGGAAGTTCCTGTGCTGAGAACTTAGGTGGGGCCCACCATGATATTTGTGACAAATCCACCTAGGCCATCCATTTTGTGAGCTCATTCAGGACGTGCGACCAAAAATGAACGGGATCCAATACTCAAGTGGGCCAAAAATGTGAGGATTGAACACCCACAGTTGAAATATTCTTGGGGCCACAAAAGTTTTAAATCAAGCTAATATTTGTGTTTTCGGTTCATCCTAGTAGAAATGACATTATGAATGGTCTGGATGGCATATAAACATCATTGTGGACCCCGGGGATAGATTATCTTATATATATTTTTAAATTTGTAATGTGGTGGATTTGGACCTAAATCTGACCTGAATCCGATGGCTATATGGATTTTTGGATCGGAAATGGATTTGGCTATTTATAAGTGGATCAGATATGGATATCACCTTTTGGATCTGAGTTGGATCTGAATCCGGCTATAGATTTTCAGATTTAAAGCCAAATCCAGTTGGATCTGATCCATTTCCAACCCAATATTGAGAGCCCTATACCCAACCACTGTCCAAAAACTAAGGCAACCCAGTAAAGGAATAAGAAACAATGGGAATTGAACACCCACCATCGAAACATTTGGAGAGCCACAAGATGTTAGTCACAAATCCATTTATTTTTGCCATCTCATTTTAGGGCATGGGCCCAAAAATGAGGCTGAGCCAAAGCTCCAATATGTAAAATGACATGCCATCATTGAATCATCTTGTGGCCAACGTGCAGCCCACTTTGAGCTTTGGATTTGTCTCATTTTTTAGCCTACACCATAACATGAGCAGGAAAAAACAGATGAACCAGGTGGATTTCTCGCAAACATTAAAGTGGCCCCACATATATCCTAGATCTCATTAATTTACTCTATGTCTTTGGGTGCGATCTTATATAAAGATATAATAAATTCACCAGTGGAGCCCACCTTCATTGTTGACGCTAAATCACGTCACCAGATGTTGATCAGGGACGAACTCGAATTTCTGTCATCGTATTGGTGACCGAAGATGGAGACTTTTGATTTGAAGAGCTGCAAACACCACCGAGGGTCACGATGACCATCGAGGGTTCCGGCTGATGGCCCTACGATGCCCAAGTTAGCGATGGAAGGATAATCACTCAATAGGGATATGTATTCGTATTTTTGTGTGCGTACTTTTGCCATAGCATGCAAGGATATTTATAGGGTATATTGTTACCGTATTTGACTGTGATTCTAATTCTGTCAAGATTTGATATCCTATGAGGATGAATCACAATCATGGTCGGATTCATGATTGCCTTGTGGAGGTAGGCAAAAATATCTGCGCAGTGTGAATATCTCTCATACTAATCTGGAGAGGTGAATCCCGTGACTTGCGGAGCATGTTAATTGAGCTTTGGTCGTTCGGATAGTAGTTTTAAAGAGATAGTGTTTGGTCGGATGTAAACAACTAACGAGTTTGGTTATCATGGGTTGGTTGTAAATAGGAGAAAGGCTTGCTTAAGCTCGAGGCGATCGGTCTGGGAGCTAGGGAAAAACTGACCGCTCAAGTCTAACGTGATCGGTCGGGTACTAGAAAGCTCCGATCGTTCGGGTTCAATAAGCGGCCGAGGGTAGTGAAGCACTAGTATTATCAACCGGGCGCTTGAGTGCTCGGGTGCGAAGATAGAGAATGTCAGTAACACTTGTGTGTAGTCTTAACTGTGCAGCCTTTTGAGGTCATTCCAGATTAACCCATAATATTCATGTTTGTGAGAAATTTACCCTGATCCATTTGTTTTGCCATCTTATTTTAAGGCATAGGGCCAACAAAAATGAGATCAATACAGGAAACAATGGGGATTCAATATCATGGGGCCACAGAATGTTACTGAGAAATCCACCCCATCAATCTGATTTTACATCTCATTTTAGTGTGTCGGCCCAAAAAATAGGCTGATTCAAAGCTCCAGTGGGCCAACAACACAAAACACTGTGGACTAAACGTTCATTGTTGAAACATTCTAGGGCCATCGTGGGGCCCACTTTAAGCTTTATATCTGCCTCATTTTTGAGTTACTATCCTTCCACACGTACAAAACAGACTAATGGTTTGGATTACTAATTGTTGAGTCCACTGCTACAAATTGAAGCAGCAAAGTGTGCATAAAGTTTGCTACCCGTCTCTGTGAATGAGAGCGACTTGGCTGCGACGCCAAACCAGCGCTGTGGGTGGGGCCCTTACTGTAGAGGCCACCTCCATGTATGAATTGTATATCCATGCCGTCCATCTGTTTCAAAAGCTTATTCTAGATTATAGTCCCAAAAATGAAGTATATAAAAAATTCAGGTGGAGCACACCAAAAGAAACAGTGATTATTGACCATCAAAAACATATCGGACCACAAGTTTTGATCAAGCTGATAAGCTTTATTTTGGTTCTTTCATCCAGGTCTTTGTGACCTCATCAATTCAAATAAACATTAACGTGGACCTTAGGAAGTTTTTAATGGTGGGCATTCAATAATCACTATTTCCTGTTGTGTGGTCCACCTAAAATTTAAATCTGCTTCATTTTTGGGACCATGCGCAAAAAAAACAAAAAAAAAAAAAAAAAAAGAAGCTGAAAAACAGATGGATGGCGTGGATATACAATGCATACATGGAAGTGACGCACATCATTGATTCAGGTATGTAGCAACCAAGTAGGGCTGTCAACGGGCCTAACTAGGGTAGGTCTTGGCCCGGATTTTGAACTATTTCAGGCCGCGCCGGCCAGCCAGCCAGCCAGCCCTATTCAAAATTATATTTTTCAGGCCCGAGGTTGGCCCATTGACACACCCCGAGCAAGTCGCTCTCCATATTTCAGGCATCCAACTGAATGTACCACACACGGACGCAGATGGGAGCGGATTAGGTGTTACTGGGTATTACCCTTACCATGTGGGGCCAACTTGATGAATGCATTGTATATCCACTCTGTCCATACGTTTACCATATCATTTTAGGACGTGAACCAAAAATTAAGCAGATCCAAATCTCATGTGGACCTTTCAACCCGAAAAAAGTGGTGAATGACCATTAAAAGCTATTTTTGGGCCGAAAAAGTTTCGGATCAAAATGATATTTATATTTTCCATTCATCTAGTTCCTTTTTTAGCTTATTAATAAGTTGGATGGAAAGGAAACATAACGATCGATAGGCCCTAGAAAGTTTTTAATGGTTGGCGTTCAATCACCACTGATTCCTATAGTATGGTTTACTGGAAACTTGGATCTGCTTAATTTTTGGGAACGTGTCTTAAAATTGGCTGGTGAACGGATGGGCGGCATGGATATTCAACACATCATAAGGTGGGCCAACGACAATGGGTGAGACCCCGGACTGTGGGTCTCACAGTGATATATGTTCCTTAAATCCACACCATCCAAATATTTTGACAGCTCATTTAACAGCATTATCCCAAAAATGAAGCTGACCCAAATTTTAGGTGGACCACACCACACGAAATAGTTGTGATTGAATCCCCGCCATTAAAAACTTCATGGATTCCACCAGAATGTTTATTTTCCCTCCAACCCATTGATAAGGTCAGAAAGACCATGATGAAGAGAGAAAAATATCATCCCAATAAAAAATGGTGGCCTATAAAAACGTTTTTAATGGTCAATTGCCACTGTTTCCTATACCATAGTCTATCTGAGACTTGAATCTACTTAATTTTTTGGATAATGCCCTAAAATGATATTTCAATATGGATGGATGGTTTGGATGAAGTCACATACATCAAGGTAGCCCCACCGACCTCAGTGGATCTAGGGATCCACCAAAGCCGCACCCGAGCAACACATAATCCATGAAAGCGGATTAGCTTTACCGGGGAACACTTTAGTGGGTGTTACTCTAGCCATGTGGGCCCATCTTAATGTATTTTTATATATTCATGCCATCCATCTGTTTTTCCATATCAATTTAGGACGTGATCCCAAACCTTAAGAAGATCCAAATCTCAAATAGACCATACCACTAGAAACAATGATAAATGACCATTGAAACTTTTTTTGGGCCACAAAAGTTTTGGATCAAGGTTATGTTTATATTTTCCTTTGATCCAGATCTTCTTAACTTTATCCGCAGATTTTTATTTTTTTATTCTGTACACCCACCCACCCCTAATAATCACATCACAATGTTAGCCACCCTACTATGGGATTCGATACCATGACCTCAGCATTATCAACAAATTGGATTGCAAATAAACATTACTAAAACCTTACAATGGACTCTTTGGGATTTTTAATGATGGAGCACTCAATTACACTATTTCTATTGGTATGATGTAGGATGCCCTAATTATGATGCATGCTCAAGAACACATAATCTAGCAGAAATAAACAGCAAAAATAGTCTAAACTTTAGATCTACCATCACAACTAATAGAATTATAAAAGACACATGCAATAATGCGGGCCATCATAACAACCACGAAGTATGAAGTTCAAGTAATACATAGGTTGGATCCAGTGAGGGATGGAACCTCCCAATTTTGCATAGTCATAACCCAATCATATAATGGGATTCACTAGTCCGGGAGATCAAATGATTTCTCGGATTAGGGAATCAGAAATATGAGAAATTAGGGTTTTTGATCAATTCTCAAATTTAGGGTTCGAAGATTGTGAGATAATGGAAGTAGAGAAAGAAGGAAGAATAAGCTTACCTTAGAAGAATATTGGAAGGATAAAAGAAGAAGAAAAAAGAAGAAGATTGAGGAAGAGAAGATGAAGTTCCACGGAGAGAGAGAGAGAGAGAGAGAGGAGGCAAACAAAAGGCTCTTCATTCATTAATCAAAAGTTAAAATTCATAATTAGGGCTAAACCCCTTTAAATAAGTACTGAGAAAGAAGAAAAGACTAAAATAACCTTAAACTTAAGCAAAAACAACCTAAAAAGAATAGTTCGCGTGGTCGTCGGGCGCAGGGTCGGGTGCTCGATTAAAACATTCCCGGAGCTCCAAAATCTTAGTGACAAATCCACTCAATCCATCTATTTTGCTATCTCATTTTATCACATGGGCTCAAAATTGAGGCCATTCCAAACCTCCACTAGGCCCAACAACATGAAAAAAGTGGGGATTAGACTCACAGTTGAAATATACTAGAGCCATCGTGGAGCCCACTTTGAACTTTGGATCTACTGTAGTTTTGTGCCCATGCCCAAACATAATATGGCAAAATAGATGGATAGGGTGGATTTATGACAAACAATAAGGTGGGATCCACATACAGTCAGGGTTAGGATCGCATGTCAATCAACCCATGCCTTTGGCTAAGAGCTTGTACAAACACATTATAACTCAACGACAGCTAGGGATGCCCATACATATGGGGCCAATTTTGATTTTTGTGAGAAATTTACCCTTTTATCTATTTTGTTACCTCATTTTAAGGGCTGTTTGGTATTCCATATTACGTGTAAATCATTATAAACAAGTAATTATTACTTTTTTCACTCACGTTGAAAATGCTTTGCATTTCTTCTTCGAAAATTGGTCTAAAAGTAGTAGCTTTAATTTGTCGGTCCCACTATGATGCATATGACATATTTGCACCATCCATCCGTTTTATCATAACATTTTGGAGATAAGCCTAAAAATGAAGTAGAACCAATGCTTGAATGGCCCACACAACCGAATCAATGGTCACAATACATCTATTGTTGAAAGTTGTTTCCTTCACAAGGCCCACATTGATGTTTATTTGTCATCTAACCAGTTCATAAAGTCAGGTAGACATGGATAAGGGAAAAAACACAAATATCAGCTTAATCCAAAACTTTTGTGGGCCTCAAGAAGTTATTAACAGTAGGTGCTATATTCTCATTGTTTCATGTGATGTGGTTCATTCGAACTTTAGATCTGCCTCATTTTTTGTCTTATGACCTAAATTTAGCTAGTAGAGTAGATGGGTAGTGTGGATAAGCCACATACATCATAGTGGGCCCCACGTTTAGCTCACAAATTCCTTAGTTTTAGAGTTGAAAAAGTAGTTTTCACTTTCTACATTGGGAAATATGTGTTAATTACCTAGGTAAATAATTATTACCCATTTACAAGATAATTACAATCAACTTGAAAAATCAAACAGGCCCTTAGGGAATAGCTGCAAAAGTGGAATGGGTACTACCCTTACAAGGACCTAGCTAGAGATGGTCAGTCCTGACAAGGGGTCTATGGTACCCAATTTGACGCAAGGAGGACGTGGGAGGTCGATCACCATCTTCCTCACCGATTGTTTCTCGAATCCACAAAAAGAATTAAAAGGATAAAAAAAATGAAATTGATTCCAAATGATTATTGAATAGTTGATTGAATGCTTAAAATGGAATTACAATGCATATAAACAGGAAACTCGTGAATGACAATGAGAGAGTTCCCCTCTACTTTAGGAGCTTCGAGGTGTTTCTCTGGTGCCATGAGAATCAAAATCATTTTTTGGCCATCCTTCATGAACATATATATGTTTTCCCGTCCAAAATGGGTCACATCTCGATCTGATTGCCATGGTCACCCAAGTAACATGTGGCAGGCTTCTATGTTAACCACTTCATAGAGAACCCCGTCCTTATAGCTTTTGTCAATAGAAAATGAGATGATGCATTAATGAGTTACCTTAGTTTCGTTCACCTTCTTGATCTAACCAATTGAGTAAAGAGTATGATGCTTTGTCATAGGCAGTCGTACCTTGTCCACCATAATCTTTGAAACAATATTCTCATTACTCCCACTGTTTATGATAACATCATAGACTTACTATTTATAGTAAAATCAAACTAAAATTAGCCAAATGACCGTTGATATGGTCGAATCTTGCAATTTCGGCATGAGGAACCCGACATAGCAAGTTTAGTTGGCTAAAGTAGCTCGAGCTGCCCAAAAATAATATATTATACGCCCCGTAACTCATTACGGATTACAAGATACGACTGCTTTATGGTCCTGACAACCCAGATCACTTCCCGGCCCATCGGTCTTCTTCTTGTCCATCTGGGCCATGAAATAATCAGCGACCCACTCTACATCACACCTTGATGTATGTGTTTTATCCATGCCATCCATCTATTCTAAGAGACTATTTTAGGGCATGAGCCCAAAAAGGTGGCAGAGCAAATTAAGGCTTGAGTGGACCACACCATAGGAAGCAATGGTGACAGTGATGCCCATTGTTGCAATCTTCTTTAGGGCTACTATGATGTTTATTTTCCAAAGGTCACACGTACCTGGATTAAAGGAAAACATAAATATCAGCTTGATCCAAAACTTTTGTGGCCCTCAAGAGATTTTAGATAGTAAGTATTCAATCTCCACTGTTTTTTGTGGTGTGGTCCACTTGAGTCTTTGATCTGCCTCCAGCCTTTTGGGCTCATGCTCTAAAACGTTCTTTTAAAACGGATGGATGGTGTGTATAAAACACATAATCAAGGTGGGCCCCATACAGCCCCTGCCAGGAAACAATGTGGATTGTGCACTCACCATTGAAAATTCATGGAGTCACGAGATGTTAGTCACAAATTCACCCCATCCATTTGTTTGTCATCTCGTTTTAGGGCATGAGCCAAAAACTGAGGCTAATCCAAAGCTCCAATACGCCAAATGACATGCCACCATGGAATCATCTTGTGGCCAACGTGTGACTCACTTTGAGCTTTGGATTTGCCTATTTTTTAGCCAATACCATAACATGAGCTGAAAAAAAACAGATGAACCGGGTGTATTTCACACAAACATTAACGTGGCCCCACATATGATCTAGGTTAGGAACGCACATCAACCAAACCCCATGCCTTGCGGTGCGATCTTGTATAGAGACATATTAACTCCACCAGTGGGGCTGACCTTTATGTTTGTGAGAAATTCAGCCTGATTCATCTGTTTTGCCATTTCATCCTAAGCCGTGAGAGATTGAGTATCATGGCCACAGAATGTTACTGAGAAATCCACCCCATCCATCTGTTTTGCTGTCTCTTTTTCCCTTCATCCGGGTCTTTTTTACCTTATCAATGGGTTGGATGGAAAGGAAACATTAAGATGAGTATTACTGTGGGCCCCAGGAGGTTTTTAATGGTGGACGTTCAATCTTCACTGTTTCCTATGGTATGGTCCACTGAGACTTGGATCTGCTTATTTTTCGGGAACACATCTTAAGATGGGCAGGAGGATGGATGGACGGCATGGATATACAACACATCATAAGGTGGGCCCACGTAATGGTAACACCCAAGTAACATGGGCAGAACTTCGGTGGATCCCTGTGGGGCTCACAGTGATGTATGTGCCTTAAACCCATGCCATCCAAATATTTTGACAGCTCATTTAACACCATGATCCAAAAAATGAAGCTGACCCAAATCTTAGGTGGACCACACCACAGGAAACAGTTATGATTGAATCGCCGCCATTAAAAGTTTCATGGATTTCACTAGAATGATGATTTGCCATCAAACCTGTTGATAACTTCTGAAATACCGAGATGAAGAGACCACAAAAATATCATCTTGATCTAAACATTTTGTGGCCCATAAGAAGTTTTTAATGTTCCATTGTCACTGTGTCCTGTACCATGGTCCATCTGAGACTTGAATATGCTTAATTTTTTGGATAACGCCTAAAATGAGATTTTCGGATGGATGGTGTGGATGTAGTTACATAAATCATGGTGGGTTCCACCCACCGAAGGATCCTCTGGGTAACAGCTAAATTAGGGCTGTCAACCGGCTGGGTAGGTCTCGGCTCAGATTTTGAACTATTTCTGGCTGGGCTGCAGGCCGGCTCTATTCAAAATTCTGATTCTTCAGGCCCAAGCCCGGCTCATTGACATCCCCGCACCCAATCCCAATCTACTCCCGACGCTGATTGGTAACCTCCCACTGGTACCTAGCTAGATACGGACGGTCCTGTTAGGGGCTTGTTGGGTCCACTTTGATGTATATGTTTTATCCATGCCCTTATTTTGAAAGATCATTTTAGGGCATCTAGCCGAAAAAGGAAGCAGTTTGAAGGATCAAGTGGACCACACCACAGGACCAGTGTGGATTGAACTCCTACCACTGAAAATTTCCTTAGGCCCACCATCATATTTATTTGCCGTCCAAACTGTTCATAAGGTCACAAAGACCTGTCCGAAAGGAGCACGCAAATATCAACTTGATCCAAAACTTCAGTTTTCAATCGTAGTCTTTCATTGCTTCCTTTGGTGTGGTCCACTTTGAGCCTTCCATCTGCTTCTTTTTGGGCTTACCATCTTTCAAATGGATGGATGGCGTGGATAAAATACAAACATCACAGAAGGTCCCACAGAGGTCCACTCGTAACTTTGAAGTAAAAGCAAGACCTCTCAAACTTATGCCTTCATATCACGGAAGCAGATTGGCTGGTGCACCCTGCGAGGTTGCTGGTGTAGTGACATCATCAAGGTCTGTGGGTCACACCATGAAGTACTTGTTATATCAAACCGTCCGTCCATGTATTGGGATCATTCTAAGGCTTGACCCAAAAACTAAGACAGATCCAAGGAGCCAATGGACCACACTGCAGAAAACAGTGGGAGATTGAACGTATACCATTGAAACCTTTTTGGAGGTTCTAGAAGTTTTGGATCAGTCTTATATTTATGTTTACCCTTCATCCAGGTCCGTGTGACCTTATGAACAGTTTGTATTGCAAATAATCATCATGGTAGACCCTGGGTATGTTTTAACGGTGAGAATCATTGTTCCCACTGCCTTTAGTGGTGTGGTCCACTTGAGTTTTGGATATGACTCATTTTAGGTTTCATGCACTAAAATGATCTCGTCAAATGGATGGACGGTTTGGATATACTAAATACATCATTTTGGGGTCCACATAGCCTTAATCTTATTTTAACCGTTCGTACAAACACGGTGCTCAAGACTGCTCACTCGCTCTGCGTCCGCCACGTTCCTACACCAGTCACGTCGGGTGCACCAGCCAATCCACTTCCGGTGCTCGAGGACTGCGCACTCGCTCTGCATCTGCCACGTCCCTACACCAGCAACGTCACTGGTGTAGGGTGCACCAGCCAATCGTATGGTAGTAAACAACGGTCGTGTGTTGCCTGCACCATCAACAGACATCCATCTGGGCGCGAGTTAGGTGTTACCCTGGGAACAGCTTAGTGGGTGTTACCCTAACCGTGTGGGGCCCATCTTAATGTAATTTTCATATATCTACGCCGTCTATCTGTTTTTCATATCATTTTAGTATGTGATCCAAAACCCTAAGCAGATCCATATCTCAGGTGGACCATACCACTAGAAACAGTGATGAATAACCGTTAAAACGTTTTGTGTGCCAAAAAAAGTTTTGGATCAATCTGATATTTATATTTACCCTTCATCAAGACCTTATTGACATTATCAAGAGCTTGGATTGCAAATAAACATAATCAAAATCTTACGATTGTCTCTTTAGAATTTTTAATGGTGCGACACTCAATTACACTGTTTCTAGTGGTATGGTCCACTTGAGATTGGATCTTAATAAGTTTTGGAACCTCATCCCAAAATAGGCTGTAGAAATGGATGGACGGAGTGGATATACAAAATATCATCCACGTGGGCCATAAGGTAGGGTAACACCCACAAAGATGTTCCCGGGGTAACACCTAATTCGCGCCCCATCCAGACACAGTTCCCCATTCTTTCTCAGCTGCTTCTAACGAATTCCCCATCTTCTCTCTCTCAGCTGTCGCCGAGCACCAGCGCCGGAACCAACCGCCTGACAGTCAACTCTTGTTTTGCAGAGAGAGAAATATGGCTGAGAGTGTTCTTGGGTTCGCCGTACAAAAGCTGAATGATTTTCTAACCAAAGAAGCATATTTCCTAGACGGAGTAGATGAGCGGGTCAGATCGCTTCGAACCAAACTTGAATGGATGCGCGCCTTCCTCGAGGATGTACATGGGAAGCACACAGCAAGTAAAAGATTTAAGCTTTGGGTGGCCCAAATAAGAGAAGTAGCCTACGATGCTGAGGACGTCATCGACTCCTACATCTATAGCATTGAACAGCAACGACGAGAGACAAGTGCTGGATTCCTGAGAAACCTAAGAAGTTCTGCTCGTCTCATCAGAGACATACCAACCATCCGCGACATTGGAAAGAAACTCGGCGACATAGAAAGAAGGCTCGACAATATCAAAGAGAACAGATCAGAGTACGGCATCGGCAATATACCAGCTTCTACAGAAGCGTCATCGTCTTCGAATCAAAGCCAGGTGCAGAGTGTGAAGAGGGCTCCCATCGCCGAGGAAGCCGATGTGGTCGGCGTTGAAGACGAGACAAGGACACTGGTGGAGAGGCTGATTAAAGGAGATGCTCGACGTGCTGTGATTTCGATCACTGGTATGGGTGGAATAGGTAAGACTACTCTCGCAAACAAAGTTTATAATAACATCTATGTAAAGAGGAGTTTCGATTTTCATGCATGGGTGTATGTGTCTCAAGAATATCAATTGCGAGAGCTTTTACTAAGCATCATAAATTGCTTTATGAGTCTCCCACGACACGAAATGGAGAGGGCAGCTGAGGAAGACTTGCGGAGGAAACTCTCCAAGCACTTGGAAGGGAGGAGGTATCTGGTCGTAATCGATGATATATGGTCCGGAGAAGCTTGGGATGGCTTGGTTACTGCATTTCCAGATAGGAAAAACGGCAGTAGAGTGCTTCTCACGACTCGCAACGAAGACGTAGCTAAGCATGCAGATGCACAGAGCGCACCCCATCGAATACGTTTTCTTAATCAAAGCGAGAGCTGGGCACTGTTTTGCAAGAAAGCACTTCCGGGAGATCCTGCTCCTCCGTGCCCTCCAAATCTGGAGGAGTTGGGGAGAAAGATGGTTGGGAAATGTGAAGGTTTGCCTCTAGCAATCGCAGTGTTAGGAGGCGTCCTATCAAGGAAAGACAGATCAGTGAATGAGTGGAACAAAGTGCTTAAGAGTGTTGTATGGTGGCTAAATGAAAGTAAAGATGGAATCTCGGGCATATTGGCCCTGAGCTACCATGACTTGCCCTTCTACTTGAAGCCCTGCTTTCTCTATCTTGGAGCTTTTCCTGAAGACTCTGAAATCCCTGTCCCCAAATTGATTAAGTTGTGGATAGCTGAAGGGTTTGTGCAGCAAAGAGGAGAAGAAGAAATGGAGGATGTTGCGGAGGATTACCTCAACGAGCTCATCAGTAGAAGCATGCTTCAGGTATCGAGAACAAAGAGCAATGGAACGGTTGAAAGATGCCGTATTCATGATCTTCTACGCGACCTCTCAATATCAGAAGCAAAGGACGAGAGATTTCTGGATGTGTGTCACGTAGAGCCTAAATCAGCGACCATAGCACGCAGACTTGCAATCACTTCTGGTGACATCAATAAGTGCGTCTCTCTCAACCGCTCCACACCACATCTCCGCTCCTTGTTGCAATTAAATCCGAATTCACAGGTGGGGCAGTTCGAAATCCTCTGCGGAGCTTTCAAATTGCTTAGGGTGATGCACCTCGAAGCAAGCCAAGGTAGTCTCCCCAACGAAATTGGGTATCTAATACACTTGAGGTACCTATCTCTCGTTATGCCAGAGTTAAAATGTCTACCATCCACCATAACTCGCCTGTCCAATTTACAGACTCTTGATCTACTGAATACAAATATCAAGATGCTACCAGATGATATTTCGAATATGGAACGGTTACGGCACCTAATAGTAGGCTGGAAACTTGGATTCAGCGAGCAAACGACTCTCCATCGTTTAAGCAATCTCCAGACTCTACGGCTTGTAAGGGCGCCGAGAAGCTGGATGGAAGATGGGCTGGAGAAACTGACCAATTTGAGAGATTTGGGAATAAGAGGAGATCTCAAAATGGCATTAGTCCCTTCCCTTTGTAAATTGGTCCACCTCAGATCATTGACACTAATAGCAAGGAATGAAGGGCCGATTCCAGCTTTTGAGTCCTTCTCAAATCATCATCATCTATTTAGGATGGAATTGAGAGGAATCTTAGAGAATTTACCGGAGCCGCATGTATTCCCACCTAACCTCACGGAGCTATACTTGTATGGGTCCGAATTAGATATAGACCTGATGAGAACACTAGAGAAGCTGCCGAACCTTCGGACTCTCAGTTTAGGCAGGGGTGCAATGTTCTCTAATAAGGAAGTTTACGTGGGAAAGGAAATGGTTTGCTCTGCTGGAGGGTTTCCACTACTCGACAATTTGATTATTGATCAAATGGGTAAAATAGAGGAGTGGATAGTAGAGAAAGGAGCGATGCCGAATCTCAGAAGTTTAAAGATTAATGGATGCAGAGGATTGAAAATGCTTCCTGATGGATTGCAGCATGTCACCACCCTTCAAGAATTGCAGTTGGTAGGGATGCCGGAAGAATTCACAAAAAGGGTAAAAGAGAATGAGGGAGAGGACTGGCTTAAGATCCGACACATACCCTCTGTTACCATCGGATGGGGTTTTTTGTAAGCTTATCACTGAAATGGGGTGCTTTCATTCATTTTCCCTCCTTCATATTGTATGGTAAATCTAAAAGGTTGAATGCTTAATTCTATTTTTTTACCAAAATGAAATTACCTTTTTTAAGCGGACTGCACAGGTTAGAAGCCACGTTGACGTGGCTAAATTCTTTGGCCCCATCATGATGTATGCATTAAATCTACACCAAATGAGCAAAAAAACATATAATAAAATAAAAGGAAACAAGCCTTACTAAGGTCTCTTGGGAAGCTACGGGGATGATGGCATCCACCATTGAAACCTTCCTAGCGCCCACCATGATATTTATTTGCCCTCAAATCCATTCATGAGTTCATGCAGAACTGGATGAAAGGAAAACAAAAATATCAGCTTCACCTAAAACTTCCATAGCCTAAGAAATTTTCAATGGCAGGTATTGAAGCCGCACTGTTTTCTATTGTGTGGTCCACTTGAGCTTTGGGTTTATCTATCTTTTTGGCTTATGACATATAATTATCTGAAACAATGGACAAACAGTGTGGATCTAACACATTGGTAATGGTGTGGCCAATGGAAGTTTGCCACATGAAACCAGGTTGCTACAAACGCTATTGCGGACGGAATTGGATTTAAGCCTTTCCCATTATGCTCATTCGATGGGAAGCTAGATGGGCACACCATAATATTTGAAAGAAATCCACTTCATCTATACATTTTGCGAGCTCATTTTAGTGCATGCCTTAAAAAATGAGGCAGATTCATAACTCAAGTAAGGCACACGAGAGTGAACAATGGGGATTGAGGCAGATACAAAACTCAAGTGGGCGAAAGTAAGCAGTGGGATTGAACTGCCAATGTTGAAACAATCACATGGACACAACTATTTTGTGTCAAGATAATTTTTTTTTTTTTCCAATTCATCCCAATGATAATGACCATATAAATGGTTTCAATGGCATATAAACATCAAGGTGGAATCTAGGAGTAGTAGTGGTGAAATCCCAGGATGTGAGTGCGTTGGTGAGTGTGGGGTATGTGTGTAAAAATTAAAAATTAAAAAAATCTTGAAGCCCAGGAAGCTTTCAACGGTACCCAATTCTTCCCAGGTTTCCCTCTTGTGTGGCCCACTTGAGTTTGGATCCACCTCATTTTTGTTCACGTCCTAAAATGAGCTAAAAAGTGTGTGGATGGAGTGGATTTCTCACAAACATCATGGTGGGCCCCACCTAGCTTTCCACGAACTTCATGCCTTTTGTAGGAAATTCGCATCCGGATACTGAGGGCGGATTAGGTGTGCTCGGCCTCACTCAAGACAGTGCGACCCTTATTTGGAGCCCACCTTGATGTGTGTATTCTACATCCACACCGTCCATCCATTTTTTCAGATCATTTAAGGGGATG
The DNA here is from genome assembly GCA_003013855.2 of Liriodendron chinense. Taxonomy (NCBI): domain Eukaryota; kingdom Viridiplantae; phylum Streptophyta; class Magnoliopsida; order Magnoliales; family Magnoliaceae; genus Liriodendron; species Liriodendron chinense. The sequence continues at coordinate 79,781 of PVNU02003144.1, forward strand.
AGACTATGAACGAAGCAGATCAAATTCTCAGGTGGATCATACCATAGGAAACATTAATGATCGAACATTAATGGGCCACAAAAGTTTTGAATTAAGCTTTTTTTGTGGCCCCTTCATCCATCTTTTCTGACCTTATCAAAAGGTTGGATGGAAAATAAATATTATGAAAACATTAAAGTGGGCTCTAGGAGATTTTTAATCGTAGGGCATTCAATCACCATCTGTAGTATTGTCTACTTTAGATTTAGACCTTTTTCATTTTTGGGCTCATGCACTAAAATGGCATGAAAAAAATGGAGGGACAGTATGGACATAGAATACACACATTAAGGCAGGCCCCACAGTACGGGCTGCACCACCTTGGGCGAGTCTAGGCGCACCGGATCCGCTCCCTTGTGGACCAGGATTGCTGGGGGTGGCTTGAGTATTATTGCCCTATTATGATGTAGAGATAGACGATCCTGTCACAAGATTTGAAGAGCCTGCAGTGATGCATATGTTTTATCCATGCCCTCCATCCATTTTGGCAAATCATTTTAGAGCATGACCCAAAAAGGAGGCTAATTGGGTTAAGTGAAGATTGAATTCCAACCCCCGAGGGCCTACTTTGACGTTGATTTGACATCTAACCTATTCATAAGGTCACAGGGACGTGTGAAGGAAAAGCATAAATATCAGCTTGATTCAAAACTTCACTGCCTTCAAGAACTTTTCAATGGTAAGCTTTCAATCCCCATTGCTTCCTGTGGTGTGGTCCACTTGAGCCCTTAGCGTACATCTTACATCTCGCTTACCACTATTTCCTATTGTGTGGTCAACTAAAGATTTGGATTTGCCTCATTTTTTATTTTATATATGGCCTAAAATAAGCCGATAAAATGGTGGGACTGTGCGGATTTTATATAGACAATATAGCGAGGGATGGCATGAACACTTAGGTTATATGAATCATGGTATTGTTTTGTGGGCCCCACTATGATGTGTGTGTTTTATCCATGTTGTCCATCTATTTTGCTAGCCTATTTTAGGATATGAGACCGAAATAGAAACTAATCCAAATCTAAGGTGGACCACAACATCAAAAAAAGTGGTGATTGAATGCCATTGATGGGATGGTTGTGATTGCTTGACGTAACAATTGTTAAATGATGAATGATAAAAATTTAGGGGCTTGAAACACCTATTAAATTAAAATTTGTATATGTGCGAGCGATTTATGTGATAGGATAAAAATATTTTTTTTCCAAACGAAAGCATTTTTTTTTTTTTTTTTGAGGTTATTGAACCAAAAGCATGGTGTAGGTTGGACCCTAGAGATGAATGGCCCAATATCTACAAGTGTGCCATGTCATGATGGGTTGTGAGTCATCTCTCCACAAGGGGAGTTATGATGCTCCACCTAAGTATGGTTCACATCTCAAGTTTTGTTCATATGGGTGGGTCTATTGGTTTCATGATCAACAATATGCTATTAACATAGGGCCCATTGTGGATGGGTCATGCATTAATAATAATAATAATAATAATAATAATAATAATCATAATAAATATTAGATGGTCTTAACTATCAAATTGGCCTTTATCAGTTAAATATGAGATGTTTTATTATCTAATTCAGGATGTTTATCGAAGGGTTATGATTATTCTATTAAAAAGAATATAGTACATGGTCCATCAATCTAAAGATTAAATTTGAGAAATGTATGTAAATCGTGCATAGGTACGTCAAATTTGGTGGCATAGCAATAAAATATTGTGCCATACACACTAAAAAAGAAAGAAATTGAGATAATATGACAAATTATCAATTTTCAAAAATTTATAATTTGTGCTTATCAAACAAGTTTTGTTAAAAAAGTGCTTAATTTCAAATACCAAAACTTTTTCAAACAAATTACTAACAAGATTTTTTTAGTACTATAATTAGTTTTCAAAAATTAAATTAATTTTTAGATCTTATTTTTTTTTAGTTTTACAAACAACCTTAGACTAAATTTTAAGGATGGGCAAGCTTTTCACTTATCATATTCTTTTTTTTTTTCTTTTTTCTTTTTTCTTTTTTTTTTTTTTAAATTAGAGCTTTGGGCCTTTATAACTTCAATTTAGCCTGGTGTTACTCTCTCTCTCTCATGTCTTTGCCATCTGTGTGGTAGAAAGGGCACTTCCTTCCGGCTTTGCTCGGTTGCCATGACATTCCAAAGGGATGGATTAAATTATTGACTGGACCTACTTTCGTTCATATTAAAAACCATGGATCAAATGGTTCGTATTTTTTGGATCAGTGTGATGTTTGCAAGGTAGCCTATGAAATATGCGCTGAACCCAATGATCCGCCTAGATCACTGGATTGTATAGTCTAAGTGTCCCAATGCAACTAGGAGCACTACAACTTTTAGTTCTCGGAGATCACTAGAGCATCTCACTTAAAAAGGAGCTATATTACATGATAATCTCGCACGTAAGTGGTTGCACCATAGGTTATGGTCTACTCATTGGATAACTCCCAACCTATCAAGTGAACGTTACATCCAACTCTTCCAATTTGTTAGTCCCACGAAGAGGATTACCTAGTGAGAAAAACAGTCCTTTTACACTAATCAGGTGGGCCAAACTACATACAAGAATTTCTTGCCATTGATAAATAGCAAAATACAAGTGTGGTCCACTTAATTATTGGATGTAGGTAATTTTTCATAAGAAAATCATCATAGTGGGGTCAATATATTGGATAGATTGGATGTGGCACGTACATGAAAGCTCTTCCACTTCAAACACATACATCATAGTGGGGCCCACGGGGCACCGAACCACTAGCCATTGGCTAGTGGCAGGGTCACCAGCCAATCCGCGTCCAATTGGAAGGTTAGTGTTCAGTGGTCCAAATTCAACATACGCCTTATGGCCCATATGTGACCAGACAAGAATGATTTCTGAAGCAAAACATCCGAACCGGTGGGATCTCCATGATGAGCGGCTCAGATCTATCAAACGTGGGGTAAATTGTCACGTGTGGGGGCGAGTATAGAAAATGCGTACTCCAACTAACATTCTCCAAAAGAAATTCGCCTTCCACGGGGGAGGCTTTGCACCGTAATCGGGTTTTCAGTCCTGACGAGTGGGGTCTTTAATTCATCAATCCGGATCATCCATCCGTTGCATCCTACCATGAATGGGCCATAGACAAAAACTCCCGCGAATCAAATGATCCTAGCCACTAATCTTGGCCATAACTTCAGTTAAATGTGAACCGTTCGTATATCTCTTTTCCTAGCCGTCTATTGGTAGAGGAGGCGGATCAGGTAGTGTTGGCCCAGCGGTGGTGTGTTGGGCGCTGTAGGGCCCAACGAGATGCATATGTTTTATATCCACACCGTCCATCGGTTTTGCCCTCTCACCCAAAAATGAAGCAGATCCAAAGTTCAAGTGGACCACACACCACTGGAGAAGTGGTGATCTAACGCCACAAATGTTATGGGAAGCTGGATTGCGGACCTTAGGTGGGATTAAAAGGGATGGAATGGTATTAGGTGGGATCAACATCTTTTATTGCACAATGATTACATGTATGCAATCGGTATTTTCATATCCGATTCCACGTTAGGGATCAATTCTTATCATGGAAAACCATTGGATTAAGAAAAATCGAGTTTGGTGGACCATGGAATTGCAATCAATGGACTAGACCATGAAATTGCAATCAATGGACCAAATTCACAACAGATGTCTATTTCTTGTTCATTTATATAACTATAGTGCCATGTATAAAAGACATATATGGATGGACAGCATGGATAAAATACATGTATCAATGTAGAGTCTACATGTGTGCGACCCCACATGGGGTCAATTGCAATTCCATCCCTCCTCATCCCAAATCTCCATCCTTCCCAAACACTATGTGGAATTTGCACGGAACCAAATGTAATTTAATCCCACCTGATCTCATCTAATACAATGTGCCAACCACCCTTTTAAACATCCAACCAAATATGTGAGGGAGCCACTGTGATGTATATGTTCAACCAAGCTTACTATTTGGTGTGGTTACCTCTTTTTTTGGCCATACCCTACGCATGATGAACGGCTTGGATAAACAGATACTTTACGGTGGGCCCTAAACAAATCACGCAATCCGCTTCCAAAGTAATGAATGATGCTGATATTTGTGTTTTCCCTTCATCAATGCCTTGTCAACAGGTTACATGACAAATAAACATTACGGTGGGCCTTAGAAAGGTTTCAACGGTGGGTGTCATCATCCACACTTTTTCCTAATGGTGTGGTCCACTTGAGCTTCGGTTCTGCTTATTCTTTTTCTTTTATATGCTATAAAATTTGCTGGAAAAACGGATGAACGGTGTGGATATAAAACAAATACATCAAGTTGGCCCCACAACGCCCAAACACACCCTCGCTGGGTGGTGTTGGCAACACAACCTAATCCGCGTCCATTTGTAGACCATAGAAGATCCTCCGGTCATAATCTATCAACGTTGGGTCCCAACATATCAATGGCCCAGATCACTGAGTCATGGACCCCACTTGCCATAATTAAAAACCCGAGCAAAACTCGGGCCAAGCGTCCGATAATTAATTCCTTGCGTATCTCTCTGAATCGAGCCTCGACAACGACGGAAACCAACCTCCACCAAAACAAGAACATACGGTACTCTGCAAGACTATGGGATACGGTACACATGCACATGTTCTCCGTGCTCGGAGCACGGTTTTACCTCAATCCAAACCTTCCAAATCATGGGCCCCACTTCCCATGCCTTATAACCCAAAATTTTCATTATTCAGAGAATCCTACCGTCCGATTTCTGAACATTGTTTTCCAAATCCGTGTAGCGGCCAGAAAACTGACGGTTCGGATCACCACAGGAGGCCAACAACTTGGACGGTTTGGATGGAGGCGATGCCTCTTGTGGACATCCAAAAACTTGCAAGAAAAAAATAATTGTTCCTCAAAGAAGACGATATTTACTCATCCTGCCACCGGCAGGGTCAGAAAAAATTACAATCGAGGCCACCTGGTTTCCAAAATATTACACAAATGCCCCTTCCGCAACGCCGGCGGATGATTTTTACAGGTGACGGGAATCATCCAATAGAATCCGAACACGAGTATGGGTAAAAAGGTATCAGAAGCTCCTACCAGCACTGATCGGTCTCCCATCTTCTCGTCACAAGCCGATTATCCGGCCGCAGTCGAAACCGCCTCCCGGCACGGATCGAAAGGTCGTATAGAGACCTGGCCGTTGGATCTGACAGCGTGGCGTACGCATCGTGGATCTCCATGAAATCCCTGCCGTCCGATCCCACATCTGGATGGAACCGCTTAGCGAGGGTGCGATAAGCGGCTTTGATCTCGATCGGGGAAGCCGTTTCCTTGACGCGGAGGATATGGTAGAGGTTCGCGGGTCTCCGAGCATCGACGGTCGCCGCGACGGCCAGGATCGTCGTCTTGGGGCGGGAGGAGATCGGACGGTGGGCCCTGGAAAATCGGACGGTGGACGGGAAGCCAAAGGTCGCGGACATTGAAAGAGGATGTGTTTGGTAAAGAGAAGAAGAAAAGCGGTTTGGAAAGGAGAAGGTTGTGTATATTTTATATGAAGGGGAGAGGTAGAATGGGGATTCGAGATTTTTTATGGGGGTAGTTTGGGGATTTTATTGAGAGAATGTGGGGCCCACCCTTGTTGGCACGTCGTTTTGGGTGGAAAACCGCATCGCTGGTAGGGAAAAACTGCAGCATAAGCCAGCGAGGGACAGGTGTGCTTCTGGTGCCGACGTGGCCAGCGGATAGAGCTTCTAGAAGGGAAGCGGATTGGGTGGTGACCCAACACCTCCCAGCTCGATAGTGTTGCGCGGTGTGTGGCCCACCGTGAAGTATGTGTTTTATCCACGCCGTCCATCTGTTTTTCCAGTACATTTTAGAGCAAAAAACCAAAAATAAGAAGATACGAGGCTCAAATGGACCCACCACAGTAAATAGTGGTGATTGAACGCTCACCATTAAAAACTTCCTGGGGGCCACTAAAGTTTTGGATCAAGCTGATATTTGTTTCATCGAGGTCTATGTGACCTTTTCAATAGGTTGGATGGAATAGAAACATTACGGTAGGCCCCATGAAGTTTTCAACGGTGGGTGTCATTATCCCCACGGTTTCCTGTGGTATGGTCCACTTGAGCTTCCTATACGCTCCATTTTTTTTCCTAATTCCCTAAAATAAGCTGAAAAAACGGATGGACGGTGTGGATATAAACCACAAACATCAAAATGGGCCCCACAGCGCCCAAATCCACCTAACTGGGTGGTGTCGAGGTCACCACCTGATATGCTTTCTTCTAGAAGGATTTTCTCTTGATCAGCTCGGCTCGGCTGGCGTTGTTTGTTCAACTTCTAGAAGGTTAAAAAGCGTTGATAAAGGGGAGTTTTTTTTTTTTTTTTTTACTCTGGCAGTGTGTAATGGTTGATACGCAGTCACTGAGAAATCATTCTTGCATATAAATAACTGAATTTTAGAACCGTCTAAATGTAGGTTCAAAAAGTAGATAGGCTATTTTTCAATTTTTTAAATGATTTAATAATCTTCAACCCTGATTTACGAGCACTTGTTTATTCAATTGACACCATCGTGACCGTTGAATAAACGACCACTGATCAGATTTTTAGGAAATCGAATTAGTTTAATGTTTTCTTCTAGTGCCCATCTAAATCATGAAACACTGTTTGGACGGTTTTATTGAACTTATCTATATGCTACGTGTACAGATTCTAAGTGTATGGCACCCCGCCAGAGTATCAAAGTTTTTCTCATGAAAGGACAGAGAAATGCTAGCTCTGGACCATTATTCATTAATCTGGACCGTTGATAGTTCATACTGATTCGAGGCAACCATGAAATAGTTCGTTGGGGGATCCTTTCCACAGGAACGGTTTTGATAATTTATGACAAAGAAGGGATAATCGTGAATTTGAACCGTTGATTCATTTGGTCTACGTTGTTTTGCCTGTATTTGCCGATAATAATTTTTTATTAGACGATCACAGCCATCCCATTGAAATTTGGTGGCTAAGATCCTCCGATCATTGTAAAGAACATAATCCTGGAGTGGAAACTGATCTAGTGCTCTGGAGGCACACTGAATTTCGTGCATCCACATTGTATATGGTTTACGTGGAAACACTTGTATGATGATCCAAACCATTCATATGGAGGAATCGCCACTGACTGGTCGCTAACTAAAACCCACCGTTATTTTCTCATCCTAGATGGATGATCCTAAACGTTAGACATCTAAAATAAATTGTCGAATGGTCCAGATTTATTAAAAAAAAATCCATCAATCAAGAGGTTATAATACTCTGATATAGACGGCTTAAATTGAATTATAGGCATCCAAAGTGTACAGTCTCTATATGCATTTGCATATATCAGACACACCGTCATTGTACCAATATGGAATCCATGTGAGATATCATAGCCTTCCATCAGGTGGGTCCCACAGTTTTAGATCTTCAGACCTAAAAAGGGGCCGTTTTGATTACAATCGGGCCCACAGTATGCTTAAAAAATGGACGGTTAAGAAAAGGCAGAGCTGGCTTCCTGAGCCGGCTGCTTTCAGGCGCGAATCTACTGAAGAGGAAAGTGAGTAAAGAGTCGCTTTTGGCTGTCGATTTCGCGTGACCAGAGTACTACAGTTTCTCCAGTCATCACGTGCCAAGGTTTCTAGAAGGGTTTGAAGTACAGTGTCCTCTACTCTGATGCAACTGTACAGTTTGCTGGCACTCATTGTTCCGTACATGTGGGCCATATTTCAGTCATCCAGACCGTTGATCTACATGGCTGCCTCTAAAATCTTCAAGACCTAGAAGATTCTAGATCTTTCAACCACTGGTTTAAAAAGATTGGACAAGTTTACGGTCCATATTTAGAAGAAAACAGTTCAATGATCAGAGGGTTGGAATATTCAATTCCAGGAGCATTTTCAGATGCCGTGCATCCATTATCTGACCCACCTTGTAAACGGCCTGGATCATTGACACGTGTCACCATACGTATGAAATCCTGTGATTTAGCTACCTTGGGATTCGTCTCTACGAGGACAGGCGCACTGTGAAGGGCTATGCGGTTGGTTTGTTGGGCCAGTTGACAAGTATTACGGTGTTGTCTCATAGTAGTCCTTCATTTCCAATCTTAAGTAGTCCTTTGGGCAGTTTTTTATTTTTCTGAGGATTAAAATGCCCCTCTACCATAACTGCTCTTTGTGTATGGCTGAATTTTGTCTCATTAGTAAAAAACTTAAAAAAAAAAGGGAGCATGAGCCCCACCAAAAATAAAGATTTAACTCACCCCTTACCCAATTTAATCCATTCATTTTCATTAGACAATAATAAACTCACAGAAATGTCTTTTTTTCTTTTTCAAATTTTATATTGAAACTCTTTATAAACCACAACTATACGTACAATATACGTTAATTATGAACAATTTCCTTTGGTGTGGTTCATCTGTGATGAGTCTTGCCTTCAAACTTAAGTTGATGACATGAAATTAAAATCCTTTATAATATGTGGAATTGATGAATTTGCTTCAAGATAACCTAGTATGACCCATATAAGATATGGATGGGTTCAAAATGTGAGATCCTTACCGCACGAGTGTCATTTAATTGTTTCCTACTTTATTTTTTTTTCATTTGAGGACTACTGATTTTCTACGACCAACTGAATATGAATGATCCATAGTGAATATTAGTGGACCACTTTTAATATATCCATGATCTACAATGAATATTAATGGTCCAAGTGAATATTCACAATCCATATTGTTTACAAAAAAAAAAAAGGGACTTCATACTTTCTTATCTTTCATAAATTTCCACTATTTGTTAAAAAAAAACTCATAACAACTATAAAGGAAATCACTACACCCTCTTCCATTTCACAAACTCCCACCAATCGAATATACCCAGTTAGATAGAAAACAAAAACAAGCATAAAGGATATCACCACATCTCATATCTTTCACAAACTCCCACCATTCGTACAAAAAAAAAAAAATAAAAAAAAAAAATAACCATACAGATAGCCAAGGAATAAGAAAGAAGGAAAAAGGAATGAAATAAAAAATATCATCCTTTCTTTCATACCCTCTTCCCCTCCCACGAAAAAAAAATTAAGGAATGAAGAATAAAATGACCAAATAGCCCTCATGTGGAAAGAGTCCCACATTTTAAACTAATCAACATCTTATGTGGGGGCTCATTGGGTTGTCTTGAAGCAAATTAATCACTTTCATATATAATGGATTTTAATTTTATGTCATCGACTAAGTTTCAAGGAAAAACTCATCATAAATGAACCACAAGGGAGGAAATATTTTAAAATTAATGCATATTATTAGTGTAGTTGTAGGTCACAAAGAGCTTTAAACAGAAAATCGTAAAAACTCTTTTGCGAGTTTTGGACCATCAAATTAAAATGAACAAATCAAATTGACCAAGGAGTGGGCCGAATCCCTTTTTTGGTGGGGCTCATGCCCTTTAAAAAAAAATATGTTTCTCCTCTCAGGATGTGTCCACATATGAGGGGCAGTGGTGGCAGAGAGGTATTTTTGTCCAATAAAAAGTGAAAAAAGTGATTTTAAAGCTAAAAACTTTGAGTTGAAAAATGAGTAGCTATTGACATAAGCACATTATAATTCAGGGCTACTGCCCCCAAAAACCTTATACGGTTGGGATAGGAAGCGGCTTGCGTCGTGCTCCCTCCTGGACGGGCTGTGGAGCCCACTGTGATGGATGGGTTTCATCCACTCCGTCCATCCATTTTTAAAGATTATTTTAGATTATGAACCCAAAAATGAGGCAGATCCAAGAGTCAAGTGGACCACAAAAGAAGATGCGGATGCCCACCGTTGAAACCATTCCAGGGCCCACCGTGATGTTTATTTTCCGTGCAACCTATTTATAAGGTCACATAGACCTGGATGAAGGGAAAACACAAATATCCGAAGGATCAAAACTTCTGCACCTCCCAATAAGTTTTTAATGGTGGGCGTTCAATCCCGACTGTGTAGTCCAATCGAATCTCCGATCTGCCTAAATTTTGGTCTCTTATCTTAAAATTATCTAGAAAAATATATGGACGGTGTGGATTGAACCCATACCTCACGGTGGGTCCCACTGAGCCCCTGCGTCGACCAAGTCCGTCGGGCGGGGGCAGAACGCAATCCGCTCCCGTTTGGATGAGATACGCTCCAAAAGGCAAAAGGCTCTTTCTCCTCAGTGGATGTGGTGGGCCTAGCACGTGGGAAGGCTTCTAGAAACATTTTTATCATCGAGGCAATGCAAAAGAAATAAATACCACACGCTTTGATTTCAGTTTGTGTAAGCAGAACATCAGGTCGATGATCCAAGCCGTTGATATGATGGAGCTCACTATAGAGTGCCTATGAACAAAAAATAAGTCCATAGATGGGAAAATCCTAGCCACTGAATATTCAGAAGTTTTCTGTTGAGTATAGACCGTTGCTTTATATTATTTCAAACGAAGATTAATATTTTTCCCATGCCTATGACATTCACTTCCTGGGCCATCCACAGATGGGCCCATCATATCAACGGCTTGGATCACACACCCGAGATTGTACAGTATCTTTTTATTATCTGGCTAACAACCTAGGGGAGCTTGGCACGTTGGCAGGCTTCTAGAAGGCCAGCCTTTCTTTTCCTTTTATGTCGTTTTAATGGTATGTGGAGGATGATGTCAGGCCAAACAGTCCAAAGAAAAAAAGTATCTTTTTCTTTTTCTTAAAGATGCATACAAAATCATGCAACTTCCACCGTCTATTTTTGGGTCTTTTGTTTCAATGAAATGAGTGGGAATCCTTCAATTAAAGAAATTATAATTTTGGAAAATAAGGTGTGCATGTCATTGACTTATCTACCTATAATATTATATTATATATATATTTTTTATTTTGTTATTAGTAATTTACAAAAGCTACCAACTCAATGTGGAATTTACTATCTGGTTCCTTTTTAAAAAGGTTTTCAATAATCTACTGCATTAATTTAATAATTATCACTGGGTCCTGAGAGACATGGGTAGCATGGGTGGGCCATCTTCATGTTTATGTAAAATACACATCAACAATCGCATGTGTCACCCTATGTTGGCAACCATCACCCTCTAAACATTTTAACAAGTAGACCTGATGAGAGGGCCATAGTCCTAAATTTTAGTGTGGCATCTAAGGCCGCCAACTAGGCATTACCCCCGGGAATATCTTAGTGGGTATTACCATGGGGTTACCGTGGGGCCCACCTTGATATATGTATTATGTATCCACTCCGCCCATCCGTTTTTCCAGATTATCTTAGGGCATTATGCAAAAAATGAACCAGAGAGAATTATCAGGTGGACCATACCATAAGAAACAGCGGTGATTGACCATCCTACCATTAAAAACTTCTTAGGACTCACTTCATGTTTCCGTAGTGTTTATTTACCATCCAATCTGTTGATAAGGTCACATGATCCTGGATGAAGGGAAAAAACAAATATTAGCTTCATCCAAAACTTTTGTGGCCCAGTAATGGTCAATCACCACTTTTTCCTATGTTATGATCCACCCGGTGATTGGATCTGCTTCCTTTTTGTATAGGGTTGAAAGTCGGCGGGTTGGGTCGGGTTGGTGCTGAACCTTAACCCAACCCAAGGTTCCTATACCTCAACCCTAACCCAACCCAACCCAACCTCGGGTTGGGAATTCTCAACCCAAGCCCAACCCAAGCGGGCTCGGTCGGGTTGATCGGGTTGGTCGGGTTGATACATGCTAATATTTTCGTTATTACATTAGTCTATTGTGTTTCAATACACGTCTTATTTTTGGTACCTATGGCTTTATTAATTATACATGTACTTATTTATGTAAAGAACTTCACTTTTCCTAAACAAATAAGTTCAAATACAAATAAACATTATAAGTTTACTTTACTAAAGTAATAAAAGTATAAGTAACTTGTATATAGATCGGGTTCGGGTTGGGTCGGGCAACCCAAGCCCGACCCAAACTTCATCGGGTTGATGTTTTCATAGCCCAAGCTCAAGATCGGTTCGATACCTCTTGCCCAAGCCCAACCCAATGTCGGGTCGGTCACGGGTCGGTCGGGTTGAACCCGCCCAACTTTCAGCCCTATTTTTGTATAATCCTGTAAAATGATATAGAAAAATAGATGGACGGCGTGGATACTTAATACGTACATCAAGGTGGGCCCCACGGTAACCCACGGTTAGTCCGCTTCCGAAGGGGAAACTATTGGACGTTCCACGTTAAACTGGCTTGGGTCTTCTAATCAGGTGTGAGAATTTGAGCAGTGTGACACCCGGTGGGCCCACCTGACTCATTTTCTGGCAAGCCACGTGTACAATTTTGGATCATGGACACAAATTAGACCCGTTAGATTGTAATAATATTTTAGAGTTTAGCTGATTCCATGCGCGTACATGATGCATGGAGAGCCGTACACATCTATATGAGCACACGTGTGCTAGGCATAAGCATTCCAGAAGGGCCTTTGTCCTTAAAAATCAGATAATTTCATTTGGGTGGCCCACAACCTACATAGTAAATCAATGGTTACAAATTTTTATAACCATCCATTTATTTTGATATGATGTGGACCACCTGAGGTGTGAAATGGCCTAATTTTTGTTCCAAAAGATCCACCTATTGGAAACCTCAGATCCTACACACTTGTCACATTGGGACACATGAATGCGTGTGTGATGGGTATAAATTAAGCTCCCACATGTGATGTAATTACTTGTATTTTGACGGATTTCTGCATTTATTAATTACAATGTTAAATGCCAATACATATAAGTTATTAATTCATGATGTTAATATCTTTACTTTTTAATAAGTCTTGGCTTAAAATTCAGATGATTTCATTTAGGTGGTTCACAGCCTATAAAGTAAATCAACGGTTATAATTTTTTTTTATAACCATTCATTTGTTTTGATGTGATATGGGCCACCAAAGGTGTGAAATAGCCTATTTTTTTTTTTTTTTTTCAAAAGATCCACCTAATGGAAACCTCATATCCCACACACTTGTCACATTGGGACACATGTACGCATGTGTGATGGTTATAAAGCTCCCACCTGTGATGTTTCGATGTAATTACCAATATGTTATATGTTGGTTGATTTTGGCATTTATTAATTACAATGTTAAATGTCAATAACTATCAATTTATGATGTTTTACATTTCAACAGGTCTTGGCTAAAAAGGGAGGCAGACTTTGAGCCATATGCGCTGTATTCAATGCTATTCTATTCATTTTTTTTCCCATCACTTTTAAGGCCTGATCTTAAAAATGAAGTAGCTCCTAATATGTGAGTCACATCATAAGAAAAAGTGCGGATAATGACGCTACCATTGAAACTACTGTTTTCTTTAGGACATTTTAAAGTTCATGAGCTAAAATGATATATGAAAATATAAATGCGCATAGCGGATATAGCACATCCATCATTGTGGGGCCCGTAGATTTTTCCAAAATGAAATAACGTTGAATTTTGCAGGTAATTCCATCTCTTTCAAAAAGAGAACTTGGCGTAATTATTACGCTTCTACCATACAAATATCGGTAATTACATCGAAACAAATAAGAGAGTGGCAGAGAAAGGTATAAGGAAAATAGATGCCGACTTCTTGGCTGCATGTGGTTACAATCCAGGCAAAGCTATAAGAGAAGTCAGATGTGGACTCCTTGCTGGCCGTATGTGGTTTCATTCCATGAAATTCCAAGCACGAGGTTGAATCCTCCACAAATGTAAAAAAATCTTTATTACACTACTTTTTTTCTGTGGGACACACTGCAGTAGTTTATTTTCAGATTCAATCCCGAAGGTTCACCCTATCATGAAACTAGGGCACTCCGGAAAAGAAAGCTGATCCAACCACCATATGGCCACCATCTGAATTTGAAAGTTCTTGGTGGATGTCCATTAAGTTTTTTAGTGTGGCCCACGTGATTGTATGGAAGATTTTTGAAGCATTATTACATATGGTCGACCACACAAGGACATTTGAATTCATGAATCCATTTCCTTCACTTCATTTAATGCCTTCGGCTAAGAGGACTTCTACATGCTCTGTGTAAGATCCACGCCGTTGGTTACATGAGAATTATTATTTAAACTGTATATTTAGAAGATAATCCTCATTAAAAAATCACATGGGACACATCAATGGGAACAACTTAAAATTGATCCTAAAGTTGGTATGTTCACAAGTAGTGGCCCACTTAAGTTTTTTATCAGGCTGATTTTGCATCTTCAGATGCACACGTTGGTCCACATAAGAATTAACTTACAACCCTAGATTGGATTGATGTGGCCCACTTGTAGATAAGATTGATTTAATATTTTTGGCCCCGACATGATTTGGCCTTACAATTCATATGATCGTGCAGTTGAGATCTAGCCCACCGAGATAACCCCCATCAATCTCATCCTTCATTACAATGATCTAAATTTGAGATCGGTTCACAAATCTATACAATGGACAAATGTCCAATCGGTTTCATTCATTGGCTAGATTAGGAAAAAAATTATACTATCTATTTCTAGAATTTCTTGAGTGCTATCTACGGAACTCTCCTCCAGCTCTAAATATAATTTTTCTTATGACAAGTTTTGATAACAGGTATGCCCTTTTAATCAATTACCATTTTTGTTTATAAGTTATAAATTAATTTTTATCATCCCTTTTATTTGAAATCAAGTTTAGGTAGTCAAAATTTTGGGTCGTTACACTTGGGACCTTAGAGCCCCGCCTATTCCTTTTCAGGGCAATGTGGTGGACCTACAGGGAGCAAAATGGTTGCAGCTTGCCTCCCACAACATTGTGCAGTCCTTACCATGGGCCCCACCATGATGTACTTATTCTATATCCCCACTGTTGATTCATTTTTCAGATCATTTTAATGCATGAACCCAAAACTGAAGCAGATCAAACAATTAACAGTAATTGAACACTCCACCGTTAAAAAATTTCTCTAGCCCGCCATAATTTTCCTGCTGTTTATTTTCCATCCAACATGTTGATAAGGTCACACAAACATGGATGAAAGGAAAAAAGTATATTACAGCTTGATCCAAAACTTTTGTGGCCCACAAGAAGCTTTTAATGGCCAATCAACACTTTTTTCCTATGGTATGGTACACATAAGATTTGGATAGGTTTCAATTTTGGGCTGATGCCCTAAAATAATTTGTAAAAAAATATGGACTCGTGTTTAAGGAATACATACATCAAGGTGGGCCCCACAGCAAGGTCTGAACCTTCTTCTGTAAGGCTGGGGTCGCACCTAATCGGTCCCCGACCTATGAGCTGCATAAAATAGGTGTTGTGGAAAATTCAGGTGATTTGAACTACTGGTTTGGACAGCCCTTATGCACCGTACCTTATGCCACTTGTAAGGCTGAAAGTCGCATTACCTTGTCTTCTTTGAAATTTTCTTTTATCATTTTCCATGTCCAAAGCTTCCGTGAGACCAGAGAATAGCTTATTTCTTACTCATTATTGACGTGGAAATTCTAGATATTTCAAAAGTGAAAAAAAATCAGAAATTCTAGAAGATGGTAATGTAAAATTCTAATTTTCAGAGTTAATAAGGATCGAACAGTGTTTTAGAGATGGGGAAATTTATATTCGATTAAAGGTTGGTTGCAGGAATCTTTCACACCTGACACTCCTCAAAAATGCTGTGAAGAGACATGGCCAAGAAATTGGGTGGATCAATTCATTAGGTGGGCTTTGGAGGTGTGAAGACTCTTGGATGGTTCAAAAAAATTGCCTGTTCACATATAAGATACATGTGTGGCCCACCTGATGTGTGGACCGGCCTGATCCTTTTGGCAAGGTCGCGAGTCTACATCTGGGTCCACCCAAGCACCGTCTGGATATCCCACACGTTTGTCAACTTGGCAAGTGTTGGTATGGTAAAGGGATTAAGTGAATAACATCCAGACAACTCATCTACTGTAGATGCTTTTTATTGGAACATTCCATCTTTGGATTGGTAGCCGATGGACAGAGACAAGAAGGTGAAACTATCCAACGTTCCACATTAAACCCACTAGGGTCTTCTAATCAGTTGTGAGAATTTGAGCAGTGTAACACCCCAGTGGGCCCACCTGACTCATTTTTTGGCATGACATGTGTACAATTTTGGATAATGGACACAAATTTGGTGTGGCCCACTTGAGTTTTGTCTTTGCATCATTTTTAGGCTCATGCACTAAAATGATATGAAAAAATGAATGGGCGGAGTGGATATAACACAAACATCATTGTGGGGCCCATAGAACTTGTGTAATTATTACACTTCTGAATGCAAATACAGGCAATTACATCACAACAAATAGGCTGAGTGGCGAAAAAGGTATAAGAAAAGTCAGATGCGAACTCCTTGGCTGCATGTGGCTACAATATTCCAAGCAAAGGCATAAGATAAGTTGGATGTGGACTACTTGCTGGCCGTATGTGGCTGCAATCCATGGAATTCCAAGCAGAGGACGGATCCTCTACAGCTTATGTACAAAAATCTTATTCCACAACTTCTTTTGTGGGACCCACTGCAGTTTATTTTCTGGATTCAACCTGGAAGGTTCACCCTATCATGAAAGTAGGGCACCCTAAAAAGAAGGCCGATCCAACCATCTGAATTTGAAAGTTCTTGGTGGGATGTCCATTGAGTTCTTTAATTATCGTGGCCCACATGATCATATAGATGATTTTTGAGGCATCTGATCATCATGGTGGACCACGTGCATGGACATTTGAATCCATGAATCCATTTCCTTCACTTCTTTTAAAGCTCTCTATGTGGGAAGATCCTCTCCGTTGGTTACATGGGAATTATTGTTTAAACTGTAAAGAAGATAATCTCAATTAAAAGCTCAAATGGGCGGCATCAATGGGAACAATTTAAAATTGCTCCTAAAGCTGATATGTTCACAAGTTGTGGCCCACTTGAGTTTTTTATCAGGCTGATTTTGCATCTTCTGAGTTGCAGATTAAGATTTTCCTGCAAACATATGTAAAGGATCTCGTCGGTCTATTCTACGCACGCAATCATTCAAATACAACCGTTGATTCAAATGTCTCCATCATAGAGAGGTCCCTTTCACCTTGCATGTAGATGGACGGTGGATCATGACCGTCTTGTCTTCCGAGTGACATCTGTTGTGGATATCTCATGATTTTAAAATACACCAAATTGGATTATCCTAGGCGTCCATTTGTGGCCTTGGGACATTCAATGGCCAAAGAAGGAAGTGAGGACTACAGTCTAGGATCGTCAGAACAGTCCGGTTACTAAAGAGGACAACAGTCGTCTACAGCACCTTGTTCAATAAAACACCCATGCACTTCGGGGCCATCATATTATTTGAAATCTGTTTATACTTGTTTTTTGCACCCTGGCAATGAGGTGCCGCCACGTGTTGGCATTACATGCTAAATGATAGGTGAAGTTCTACTTACGTCCATATCAAACTATCTAGGAGACGCTGCATAGAAGCTGTGCCACATATGGTATAGATGACTTCAAAGAGTAGGTAGAGATGTACATTTGGGAGAGCATTAAATGCTGGAGATCTATAAAAAAAAATAGTCTTTATAAAAAGAAAGAATCTTATTAAAGCAAGTCTCTCTCTTTCTCTTTCTCTCAAGCATTAAATTGTAGAATCTTATCAAAGAAAATCTCTATCTAGAATTAAATTTTAAGCTTTGCTAAAAACAACTCTTTACTTATGCTACAACCAAGTAACTAAAACTCTAACCAAGTAACTCTTTACTTATTCTACTATGAGAGTTCAAATTAAGATGCAAGGGCTCTGGCCAACGCACAATCTAGAGTGAGAGTCTTTCTTGTACATGTGGCTCTATGTACTATGCTACCCTGTTGTGAAAGAATCAAAGAGATTTGTATAGCTGAACGTCTAAATTGTTCACGATGTTGGAAACTATATAAGGCCATCGCCTCTCAAAAGCCTATAAAAGCAGCAATAAAAAAAAGGCTTGAGGCGACACCAATACAACTAAACAACTTTTATTTTATCCATCTACCATGGATATTTATTTATTTATTTATTTTAGTTTCAGTCCCATTATTGCTGATAGCATGGGGCCGTTAGTTTTTATTTCTTAACATCTCTCCACCCTTCATCCACATCATTCCGTTGGACTGTAAAGAAGATTGCTCAATTTCAAACGAAAGGATTTATGGCTTTTCTTTTACGTGTTAGATCATTCCATCGGCCATCTCACCACAAAAGTCTGGTCCACACTAGACTAATATACGGATAGTCAATTCACAATCGTCTTGCCACGTGCTTGGTTTCGACTAAGATCACATACGGGTTGTCACCTCAATGGCTATCTTAACACGGAGCCTAGTCTCGATTAAGCAACGAATAGATTGTTGAAGATTCACCTTCCATCAATCGTTCCCCTATGAATCTTAGTTTTGATTAGGCAACGAATGGATCATCGTCCTTCAAGTAGATTGTGAGTGCCATTATTGTAAAAATCATTAATAGAAGAACATTTTTGCCTTCTTTTTAAATAAAAATTTATTAAACAAAAACAGGGAACACAATACCTTCGAGCTAACCTAGCATAAAAATCATTGGGCCTGCCTATCATATACCTCGGTGTACAAACCAGGGCTGGATGAGGAATGGAGCACCAACCTCCTGACCTCCGAGGGAACCTAACCCTACCCTATCCAGAAAGACCCTCGGATCCCCTTAATTAGACAAGGAAGCTCAGAAGGGAACGAAAACCTAAGATCAACCTGGGACTCGCTGGCCAATCGAGCAAGGCCATCAACAACCCGGTTGACCTTTCTAGGGATGTAAGCGAAGAAAATAGACGAAACCTACTTTAGCACATCCACCTTCGCATGCCAATACCACATGCATCCACCACTTCTCGTTGTTCTCTTTAGAGAAAATATCAATTGCCGATTTAGAGTCACTCTTGAGCTCAATTAATCTTGGAAAAGCCTTGTTGAATGCACCTGGAGAGCTCATCCACAATGGTCATGACTTTGTTAGTGCACTTTTCTGTGGCATACTAGTGCACCTTGTTTGTCAATTACTTAGGTCAGTGAGTCTAGTGTCGGTTGAGCTTAATGAAGATGAAGACCGAAGACTCAAGTGGCCTTGCTGCATCAAGGAAGAAGAAACAGGTAAAAGTGATGCCTTGGTGTGCCTTAACCTTGACCAAAACCTAACCCATAACCTCTTAGATGACTTGGACCAACTAGGTATACCCTTAGTCATCATCATTAGTCTTAGAACTCCATGAAAAACATGATAAGTTAGACTAATTTAAGAGGTGGAAGCTGCTGTAAACAAAATAGCTCAAAACAGTAGTTTTCGATTGATCTCCGATCAATCGGACGTTGGCTCCGATAGGACTCCGATCAATCGGACAAAAGCTCCGATCAATCGGAAATTTTTCCAACAACCTTGAAAATCCACTGGACATATTTCCGATCAATCGGACAGTCTTCCGATCCATCGGAAGGGGTCCGTCCGATTAATCGGACAGTGTTTCGATCAATCGGAATATCTTCCAGAGACTTCACTGGATATATTTTCGATCAATCGGACAGGTCTCCGATCAATCGGACCTTCTTCCGATCAATCGGAGATGCGAGAATCTGCCCGTTTTTTTTACCGTTGGAGCTCGAACTTTATAAATATTGAGCTCGGTTCTTGGGCATTATGAGAGGGTTTTGAGAGCCTATTTTCCATACCTTTTGTACATCATATGGGGCCTGAAAGAGGAGGAGATTCAAGTCATATCCCTTGTGTTTAAATCACAAGTGAGGGCATTCAAATGCAAACATAGAGATGACTTGATTCCTCTCTCAATTCTAGAGGTGAGACACTATACCACATAGTTATATCTCTTGTTCAATACCTCTAGAAGACCTTCTAGGTGAATATCCTAGTTAGGACAAGCTACATACCCCATGTAGGAGATTCAACCATTCCCTAGCACCTTAGGCATCTCCAATGGAGCATCACATATAAGGTAGCTGATCTTAGAGCTGAAGCCTTGGCAAAGCGGCGGCGTCAAAGATCGGGGGAGCACAAGGGGAGCTGATTCAAGCACGGGAGAGCGAGAAGAAGCAACCCAAAGCGGCACTACAAAGGGGCTCAATCCGACAAGTAAGGTTGTCTTGTTAAGAGTTCATCCACTCAATTCCCTATGGGAGTTGAATGTAGAGTTTGTTTGACAAACTCGAACTAGGGTCGTTAGCCGATCCTTGGCCTATTAGTTGGGCCTAAAACCTAGGGACGTCAGCCGTTCTTTGGCACGTTAGTCGGGCCTAAAATAAAGTCTCCAAGGGGGAGCCACCAACACGGGTGCAAACGTGTAGGTTGGGAGGAACCTGTAAACTCCCCGGTTGGGTGGATCCGAATTAAAACACCTTGGTTGGGAGGAACCAGATTTAAACTCCCCAGTGAATGCCGGTGTGCTCAAAGGGGTTGAGTACTTGAACCGGGAGTGGAGTAGACAAATAGTCGAACCACTATACATCCTTGTGTTTGTAATTGTTCTTGAGCACATTTCTCTTTATGCATTGTGTTTAATTGTTAATTATGTATGCTTAGTTAGGAATGTACGCTTAGCACTTGATAGGCACATCCACACTCATAAGATGTACTTTCACTACCTCAAGTAGACTTGAACTTATTGATCCATCCTCATTCAAGTCTGTTTGAGTTGCATAGATTAGGTTCTTCATTAGCTTAATCATTTATTAATCTATGCTTGTTTAGACTAGGTTGTTTATAGCTTTTATCATATGTACAAAAATCTTATTCCACAACTTCTTTTGTGGGACCCACTGCAGTTTATTTTCTGAAATTCAACCTGGAAGGTTCACCCTATCATGAAAGTAGCGCACCCTAAAAAGAAGGCTGATCCAACCATCTGAATTTGAAAGTTCTTGGTGGGATGTCCATTGAGTTCTTTAATTATCGTGGCCCACATGATCATATAGATGATTTTTGAGGCATCTGATCATCATGGTGGACCACGTGCATGGACATTTGAATCCATGAATCCATTTCCTTCACTTCTTTTAAAGCTCTCTATGTGGGAAGATCCACTCCGTTGGTTACATGGGAATTATTGTTGAAATTGTAAAGAAGATAATCTCAATTAAAAGCTCAAATGGACGGCATCAATGGGAACAATTTAAAATTGCTCCTAAAGCTGATTTGTTCACAAGTTGTGGCCCACTTGAGTTTTTTATCAGGCTGATTTTGCATCTTCTGAGTTGCAGAATAAGATTTTCCTGCAAACATATGTAAAGGATCTCGTCGGTCTATTCAACGCAATCATTCAACTACAACCGTTGATTCAAATGTCTTCATCATAGAGAGGTCCCTTTCACCTTGCATGTAGATGGACGGTGGATCATGACCGTCTTGTCTTCCGAGTGACATCTGTTGTGGATATCTCATGATTTTAAAATACACCAAATTGGATTATCCTAGGCGTCCATTTGTGGCCTTGGGACATTCAATGGCCAAAGAAGGAAGTGAGGACTACAGTCTAGGATCGTCAGAACAGTCCGGTTACTAAAGAGGACAACAGTCGTCTACAGCACCTTGTTCAATAAAACACCCACGCACTTCGGGGCCATCATATTATTTGAAATCTGTTTGTGCTTGTTTTTTGCACACTGCCAATGAGGTGCCGCCACGTGTTGGCATTACATGCTAAATGATAGGCGAAGTTCTACTTACGTCCATATCAAACTATCTAGGAGACGCTGCATAGAAGCTGTGCCACATCTGGTATAGATGACTTCAAAGAGGAGGTAGAGATGTACATTTGAGAGAGCATTAAATGCTGGAGATCTATAAAAAATAGTCTTTATAAAAAGAAAGAATCTTATTAAAGCAAGTCTCTCTCTCAAGCATTAAATGGTAGAATCCTATTAAAGAAAATCTCTATCTAGAATTAAATGTTAAGCTTTGCTAAAAACAACTCTTTACTTATGCTACAACCAAGTGACTAAAACTCTAACCATTTTCTACTATGAGAGTTTAAAGACGCAAGGGCTCTGGCCAACGTACAATCTAAAGTGAGAGTCTTTCTTGTACATGTGGCTCTATGTAATATGCTACCCTGTTGTGAAAGAATCAAAGAGATTTGTATAGTTGAACGTCTAAATTTTTCACTTTGTTGGAAACTATATAAGGCCATCACCTCTCAAAAGCCTATAAAAGCAGCAATAAAAAAAGGCTTGAGGCCACACCAATATAACTAAACAGCTTTTATTTTATCCATCTACCATGGATATTTATTTATTTATTTTATTTTAGTTTCAATCCCATTATTGCTGATAGCATGGGGCCGTTAGTTTTTAGTTCTTAACATCTCTCCACCGTTCATCCACAGCATTCCGTTGGACCGTAAAGAAGATCGCTCAGTTTCAAACGAAAGGATTTATGGCTTTTCTTTTACGTGTTAGATGATTCCATCGGCCATCTCACCACAAAAGTCTGGTCCACACTAGACTAATATACGGATAGTCAATTCACAATCGTCTTGCCACGTGCTTGGTTTCGACCAAGATCACATACAGGTTGTCACCTCAATGGCTATCTTAACACGGAGCCTTGTCTCGATCGAGCAACGAATAGATTGTCGAAGATCCACCTTCCATCAATCGTTCCCCTATGAATCTTAGTTTTGATTAGGCAATGAATGGATCATCGTCCTTCAAGTAGATTGTGAGTGCCATTATTGAAAAAATCATTAATAGAAGAACATTTTTGCCTTCTTTTTAAATAAAAATTTATTAAATAAAAATAGGGAACACAACACCTTCGGGCTAACCTAGCATAAAAATCATTGGGCCTGCCTATCATATACCCCGGTGTACAAACCAAGGCTGGATGAGGAATGGAGCACCAACCTCCTGACCTCTGAGGGAACCTAACCCTACCCTATCCAGAAAGACCCTCGGATCCCCTTAATTAGACAAGGAAGCTCAGAAGGGAATGAAAAGCTAAGATCAGCTTGGGACTCACTGGCCAATCGAGCAAGGCCATCAACAACCCGGTTGACCTCGCTAAGGATGTAAGTGAAGAAAATAGACGAAACCTACTTTAGCACGTCCACCTTCGCATGCCAATACCACATGCATCCACCACTTCTCGTTGTTCTCTTTAGAGAAAATATCAATCGCCGATTTAGAGTCGCTCTTGAGCTCAATCTTGGAAAAGCCTTGTTGAATGCACCTGGAGAGCCCATCCACAATGGTCATGACTTTTGCTCTCGTGTTAGTCCCTTCTCCAAAACCCTTAGCGAAAGCGAATAGGAATCGACCCCTGCTATCTCTACAAACACTACCACCGCCTTTGAAAATACACAGGTTCCCCCAAGCGAATTCATCCACATTTAGCTTTACCCAACCCTTAGCCGGCCTGGAACATTTAACCAGAGAGGGGGGTGTGAAATGAATGCTAGGGGACTTGATCCCTAGGATATGGTAGAACAATTGGTTGGAGAGGCTTAGCTGCGAAAGCTTCGAGGTGAGCGGACTTGCCCACACCAACCACTTGAGAACGTTGGAGAAGACCCTATCTCCACTCCACATAACCTCTTCAAATCTACACCTATTGCATTCCTTCCAAAGCTCCTAAAGCACAAAGGATGGGGCCAGACCCCTCAAGAAAGAAACCATATCCCTATTAGATGGCCCACTATACCATAACTTAAGCCAAATATGAAGGCTCTGCCCATCTAGGCAGGCCACATCAAACAACCCACTAAATTTGGACCAAACCTGTCTTGAGATGAACATATGGGAGGACTCCAATGAAGCATTGGACAGGCAACAACAACATTTGGAGACGATGGGGATCCTCTTCTCCTGAATACGGGTATCTACCGGAATGGCTCGAAGCAGCAATCTCCAAACATTTTTGGCTTATATCTTCTTTCTCTGTTTTATTGTTGAACTTTGGTAGCAAATCACACAAAAAGAAAAAGTCCTTAACTCGTAAACTTACGTCTATTGTCACAAGGAAAAACGAACTCATTCGTGAGGTCTAACCCCTACCCTTGCACAAATTGCCTAAGTATGGAGTGCATCAATCGGTGGTTGAGGGGACCCTTATCTCGATCTAGTCTCCAATCTGTCCATCTCGACGCAGGGGCACCAATAATTTAGTAAAAAAAACCCTTTAAGTCAGGCAAACTCTAGCGTGCCCGTGTAATTATACTTGTACATCAAATCTAGGCCCTCAGTCACACTAGCTTTGGCTAGCTGAATTGAGGGCGACAAAATCTACACTCCTTTCATTAGGTGAAAACCATTGCATTTACAGGTGCGATTTTGGTGGATCCCCAAATCCATAGAGGTCAGTGGATCCCTAACTGTGGGGCCCACTATGATGTATGTGCCTTACATCCACTTTGTCCATCCATTGTGAAAGCTGATTATAGGGTATGATTCCAAAAAATGAAGTAGATCCAAATCTTAGGTCGACCATACCATAGGAAACAGTAGTGATTGAATCTCCACCATTAAAAACTTCATGGGGGCCATCGGAATGTTTATTTGCCATCCAACCTATTGATAAGGTCAAAAGGACCTAGATGAAGAGACCACACAAATATTAGCTTGATCCAAAACTTTGGTGGCCTACGAGAAGATTTTAATGGTTGATTACTACTATTTCCTGTATTATGGTCCATCTAAGATTTAGATCTGCATTAGTTTTTGGATCAGGACCTAAAATGAGTTTTCAAAAAGGATGGATGGCATGGATAAAAAGACACATACATCACAATGGCCCCACGGTCAGTGATCACTAGGATCTTCGAAGTGGTGCCCTGCATTTACCTTACATGCAAAACACTAGACTTAGAAAAAGTTCAGATGGACCACACCAAAGAGAAAAATTGTGAAATTATGTCAAAAACCCCTATGTTCATGCATTATAGCTCGCTGAGTTTGGGCTCTGGGGACATGGATGGGGTACTGCCCCACCGGACAGGGGCTCTAAGGGGCCAACATGATGTATACGTTTTATCCGCACCATCCATTCATTTTTCCATATTATTTTAGGGTATAAGCCCAAAAAAAATGAGGTAGATCTATGTCACAAGGAGTGATGATAATGACACCCACCGTTGGAACCTTCCTAGCGCCTACTATGATGGTTAATTTCCATCCAACCTGTTCATAAGGTTACATAGACCTGGGTGAAGGGAAAACACAAATATCAGCTTGATACAAAACTTTTGTGTCCCCTAAAAGGTTTTCAACAGTACTTAAATGTTTAATCCCCGTTGTGTGATCAACTTTAGCTTTAGAATTACCTATTTTCGAGCTTTTACCCTAAAATGATATGGCAAAATGGATGAACGGTGTGGATATCCATCAATAATCGTGGGCCCTCAGAGCCCCCATCCGTTCCTTTTGAGGGCAACATGGACCTATTAGCTGCATAAAATAGATGTTGTAGAAAATTCCGGTGCTTTGAATCGACTGGTTTGGACAGCCCTCCTCCACCATACCTTATGCCACGTGTAAGGTTGAAAGTCACATTATCATGTCATGATAGAGACATTTCTTTTATCATTTTCCAAGTCCAAGCCTCCATGAGATTAGGGAATCACTTATTTCTCACTCGTTTTTGACGAAATTCCAAACGAGAAGAAATCAGAAATTCTAGAAGACGGCAATTCTATTCAATGGGGAGATTAATCAAGTGCTTCTATTTGCATTAATTGAGGCACTTGGATAGTCAAATTAGCGGATCAAGGCCGTTGGTTAGGCCCAAAATACATTTCATAAGCTACCACAGAAAAATGCCAACCGGCCAACTTCATCAATCATGTATGCTAATTTAAAAACTCCACAAATCGACTCACCAGTATTGTGGGTTCGACTCAAAGACTCCGATCAAACCCCTTTACTATAGTTTAAAAACCCAAAAGCTTAAGTCGACCTGATGGCTCAGGCAAGTAATTGGACTGTAGATAAAAAATCCAAAAGCTTGACTTGACTCACCGGTCATGCTGGCCCGAAAAGTCTAGCAAGTAATTGATATTATAATAATGAAGATTAAGAGAGATGCTCACACACAACTAAATAGTTATATGTCCAACTAGTTGGTATGTGGGGCTATCATGGTGTTTGTATGATATCTCGTCCATCTAGTAAGATTGTCTCATCTTTAAAATGTAATGCCCCACAAACCTGGTCGTTCCAATGTTGTCTGACTTGAATAGTAGCCAACCACTTCCATCAAGTGTGCCATCTCATGTTTGGTCTCAGCTCCAAACATAACACTAATCATTATATTTGGAACATCTCTTCACCCTGTTGAGAAGCGTAGGAGGAACCGATTGAATGTGAGTTATGAATCACCATTGGCCTCACAAAGAACTAAGGGTGGGTTACCCATTCCCACTCTTTTCTATCTGAACTTTATTAAGTTTTGAACATATCTAACTATTGGTTTCCATGGTAAACATGGGCCAAGACAACTGATGAACAGTTTGAATTTTTTGCACATTGTACCCCTAACTAATGGACACAAGGATTTGACTTGGGCTTATATAATTGAGGCTCGTTTTTCAATCCGGCTAGGTTTGAACCATGTACAACAGCCTATTAGTATGAAGTCCTGCCGGCCGACTCCATTAACGTTTAAATGGCAATTTTGTAATAAACAAAATATGTAAAAGCCTCATTGGACAACCCAATTTTCGGGTGGGTCTGCCCGAGGACGGCTTGGATACCCTACATGTGTGTCAACTTGGCAAGTGTTGGTACAAGGAAAGGAGATTAACTGAATAACAACACTAATATACCATTAAATCCAAAGGCACACATGAAATTGTATACAAAATCCGGACCGTTCATCAGGTAGGCCCTACCGTATATGTTTTTGATCGGAACATCCCATCTTTGGATTGGTGGCCCATGGACAGACACAAGAAGGTAAAACTAACCGAACGATCCATGTTAAATTGGCTAGAATCTTCTAATCAGGTGTGGGAATTTGAGCAGCGTACCACCCCGGTGGGCCCACATGACACATTTTATGGCATGCCACGTGTACAAATCTGACCCGTTTGATTTGTAACAATAGACTAATTGGATGCAAGAGTTTTGCAGATTCCAGCGCGTGTAGAGCCGCATCCATCCAAACATAGGCACATTTGTGCTTAGACCTAAGCTTCCCAGGTGGGCAGTGGTTCTGTGGCCTGACCATGATACATGTGTTTTATCCACACCGTCCATTCATTTTTCCGGATCATTTTAGGTTTGAGCCCAAAATCTAAGGCAGATCTAAATCACAGATGGACCACACCATAAGAAAGCAGTAGTGATTGAATGTTCACCATTAAAATCCTCTTAGAGCCCAATGTAATATTTATTTGACATCCAATCTTTTGATTAGGTCATAAAAACGTGGATGAAATGAAAAAACAAATATCAGCTTGATCCAAAACTTCTGTAGCCCCAAGAAGTTTTAATGGTGAGTGTTCAATCAACATTCTTTCTTGCTATGTTGTCTGCTTGAGATCAATATCTACCTAATTTTTTGGACAATGCCATAAAATGATCTGTAAAAATGGATGGACGGCATGGATGAAGCACATACATCATGGTGGGCCCAAAGAGCACCGACCATAGCCGTTGCCAGTGGAAGGGTCACTAGCCAATCCGACCATAGCTCCCTTGTGATTAGAAGTTGTAAACGAGTGGTGGAAAAGGCATAAGAAATGTACTAATTTCTGGCCACAATTGAGGGGTGGAAAAAGGTTTGGACAGCCCTTATCTACCCTACCTTATTCCACGTGTAAGGTTGAAAGTTGCATTATCATTATAGAGACGTTTCTCTTATCGTGTAAGGAATCAGTCATTGAAACTTGAAGATATCAAAGTTATAGAAGAGGGTAAATCAAGTGGTTCTGGTTGGATCGGGACACGTGGACAGGAAAATTCGTGGATCAAGGCCGTTCATTGGGCTGAGAATACATTTCATAGGCTACCACAGAAAAATACCGATCAGTCCACCTCATCAATCATACTTTAAAAACGCCACAACTTGACTTGACTCGCAGGTCTAGCTGGTTCGACTCAAAGACTCGGACAAGCACTTGGACTATATATAGTTTAAAAACCCGAAAGCTTGACTTTACTCACCGGTCAAGTAGCGTCGACTCGATTACTCAGGAAAGTTTTTTATTATGGTCTAAAAACCCATAAGCTTGACTTGACTCGCCGGTCTAGCTGGTTCGACTCAGAGACTCGGACAAGAACTTGACTATAGTTTAAAAACCCAAAAGCTCGACTCTACTCACCGGTCAAGTAATGTCGACTTCATAACTCAGGAAAGTTTTTTTTTATTATAGTTTAAAACGCCACAACTCGCCTCGACTTGCCGGTCTGGCTGGTTCGACTCAAAGACTCGGACAAGCACAGTTTAAAAACCCAAAAGCTCGTCTTTACTCAACGGTCAAGTAGCGTCGACTCAATAACTCAGGAAATTCTTGATCATAGTTTAAAATCCCATAAGCTTGACTCGACTCGCTTGTCTGGCTGGTTTGACTCATAGACTCGGACAAGCACTTGACTATAGTTTAAAAACCCAAAAGCTCGACTTTATGCGTCGACTCGATAACACAGGAAAGTTCTTGATTATAGTTTAAAAACCCAAAAAGCTTGAGTCGACTCGCCGGTCAAGCTGGGTCGAAATGTCTAACAAGTACTTGATATTTATGGTCATGAAAAATTAACAAGTGAAAATGGGATGCCCCACAAATCAGGTTACAATCCAAGGTTGCCTAACTTGAGCAGTGGCCTTGGCTCCTAACATAACACTAATCCATCATTCAAGTGGGCCTCACTGTAGAAAATTGTATAAAATCATGTCTAAAATTTCTAAGTTCGTGCAGTATGGCCAATCTGTATTTCAGAATAGCATGATATTTGGAACATTCCTTCCCCCTGAGGAGAAGATGGGAGATATGAATCACGGTGGGCCCCACAAAGAACTAATGGTGGACAGCCCATCGCAACTCTACCCTATGATGAGCTCCACCAGGTTTTGGACCTGGCTAACCAATGGTTTTCATGGTAAACATGGCCCAGCAATCCTGATGGACAGCTTGAATTTCTTGCACGTTGTCCCCCACCTGAGTTCAGCTACCTGAGTCAAGCTAGCGCACTTCTTGCCGAATCGTGGGTTTGGTTGCACCAAATATCATGAAATAAATAGTATAATTTCTTGCAAATTAAATTTGATGATATCTTATGAGATGCAACCAAAAACACCTAAAATAGAGAAAAACAATGACGTTGTCAGTGTCGGTGTAGGTTTCCCAGTTTTGAGTCATCCAGTCTTCTGCTGTGAAGGATGTGGTGCCAAGAGAATCGGCCGAGTCTGAGTCGACTTGACTCACACTCATCATTGGGTTTCCTAGTGAATTGGTTTGCTTCCAATTTTTAGAATGGGTGTTCAAGATTATTTATATTAAAATAGATCCCAGTTTGATCCCTTTTTTTTTTTTTTTTTAAATTATGAAAAAGGGAGTTATTTGATAGTCTGACTGATGCTTGATACACGGGCACTTATAAATTATACACATCGCATGCGTTAACTCAAATTAAATTGAAAAAAATTGAGAATTCGTTGTTGCTAAGTTAGAATTCCAAAATCAGATTGGCCAAACAATCGTAACCTTAGATTTAGAGCTGTAAATTGGCTGGGCTGACCATAGAGGATTCAGACCTGGCCCACTTCAAGCTGGGCTGGCCATAGAGATTTCAGGCCTGGTCTGCATCAAGCTGAGCTTGGGCTAGAAGATCAGGCCCAATGGGAAACTTGGGCTAATCATTAAGACCCATTTCTCGATCAGGGTAGGTTTACACCATGTGCAACAGCCCGTTAGCCTGCTCGAGGCCTACTTGGCTCAGCCTATTAAGGTATGCAATGGCAATTTTGTAACAAACACATTGCATGAAAATCCTCAATCACCCTTTATTTTGGTGCTAAAACCCACCACTCTGTCTCTGCGCCATCCCTCGAGCTAAAGCTCGGAACAAACATTTCCAGATGGACTTCTGCTGTACTATTTTAGCTCTTCACAGCCCTGGTCTGTCTTGAGCAATGCCGGCCGTGCTTGGACTAGATTGCATTGGACCCCATTCCCAATTTAGGGTATACTGAAGGGTCGTTTGGATGCAGGTAATGTTTGGACCACACCGTACATCCATTCAGAGAGACCATTCACCGTGATGTGTATGTTAAAAGTGACTTTTGCTAAGGACAAATTTTCTGAGTAAAAGTGAGAATTATCAACCAACTTTCCTCGGTATCTGAGGGCTTTTACTGATGATTTATTTTCCTTAGTTAAACTAAATTAAAACTATTGTATTTTTAGCTACGAAATAACTTTCCATTTATCGATGCAATTTAAATTTCGTCGTCATTTATAACTTTTTACTAAGAAAAAGTTTCGTATGTAAAGGCTCCTGTTTAATCGAGAAAAATAATCCTCGGTAAAATTCCTACTTACCCAAGAAATGTGCATTTCGTTGGTGATTTACTCTTGTACTGAGGAAGTTTCTCTTTGGAAAAAATTTTACTTTTACCCAGGAAAAATTTCCTCGGTAAAATGGACAATCACCAACGAAATTACAAATTCTTGGGTAATTGGAGCTTTTAACCAGGAATATTTTTCTCGGTGAAAGTAAGCTAAAACCTATCTTTTTAGCCACGAAATAATTCTATCTTTACCTAGAAAATTTTAATTTCGTTGATATTTATCCTTTTACCAAGGAAAAGTTTCCTTGGTAAAAGCAAATGAGTATTTACTTTATTTTCGTCGGTAAAAACATACTATTACCCAGGAAATTTGTTTCCTTGGTAAAAATTTCCTAGGTAAAGGTGACTTTTCTTGTAGTGCCCGATCTGTTGACACACATTTACCTGTGTTTTAAAGCGTAATTATCAAATGATTTTATTTGTAACTGTCCCTTATTTATCAAAAATCAATACAGCAATTACATAATCAAATAAAATGGGGCTTTGGCCATTTAGGGGGCATTTATATGGTAAGTTACTTGAGCTATTTATGCCATAAGTAGCTTATCTTAATTTCTACTTATTAAACTAACATAATTGAATCACTTTGAATAAAAAAGTTACTTATAAGTGATTATAAACCAAACTTATCTACTGCTGTAGGTAGGAAAAGTAACTTTTTTGTGGCATTCAAACGGGCGGATTGTCTGATGTTTCTTTTCTCAAACAAGTGACCACTGAATGGAGGTAATTAGGATTGCTTAACCAATATGAGCGGACCGGCCTACGGTTCACATAGGAGATACATGTGAGCCCGACCTGATGAGTGGACGGTCCTGATCCTTTTGGCAAGGTTATCTGCATGCTGGGTGCCCCAGCATGGTTTGATATCCCACACGTGAGTCAAATTGGCGAGTGTTGTATATCGATACCGTCAATCCATTTTTTCAACTCATTTTATGGCCTGGGGCTAAAAATGAAGCGGATGCAAATTTCAGGTGGGCCACACCACAGGAAACAGTGGTAATTGAATGCCCATCATTAAAAACATTTTAGGGCTCCCTGTAATGTTTATTTGTCATCCAACCTGTTGATGAGATCACACCAAGCTGTATGAAGGGAAAACACAAGTATCAGCTACAGCCTATTTTTTTGTGGCCCCAAGAAGTTTTTAATGGTGGGTGTTCAATCCCAACTAACTATTTTCTAACCGTTGGATCCACCGTGAAGATTACCTTATGCAAAAATCAGTCACATGCATTTATTGAGATAATGGCACTTGTATTTTGTAATTTATTGGTGGTTATGCATTGTTTTCTATAGTGTGGCCCATATGATGAGTGGATGGGCCTGATTTTTACACAAGTTGATCCTTATAGATGGATCCAATCCATTGGAAGGGTTGGATGAAGCATTCACTTACCACGTTGAATGTTACACGGTTGGTGGACCATAACTTTTCATCCAATGGCTTTAAAATCGATGTGTTGACTTTGGTGCTGGTGCACGACTGCGTGGAATTACAATAACAAGAAAATTTTAGGATGAGGCCGGGTCCAATAAAAAGCCTTCTAAGCATAACCTACCATGCGAAGTGTTGTTCACAAGATCCAATCCGTCCATCATGTTCATCACCTAATGTTCTTGTTGGATTCTAGAAAAAGACCAACCCAAAAGTTATGTGGGCCACACAATAGCGGACGGTTGAGCTAGGAAATCTCACCATGAAAACCTTTTAGATAGTGTGTGACACACGGAGGGCGTGATAAGGCTGTTCGGGTAAATATCTTGAGCCCACAAGGCCTTCGAGAATCCTCAACCAGCCGTTCGGGTAAATATCTTGAGCCCACAAGGCCTTCGAGAATCCTCAACCAGGCTTCTCTAAGTCCATGAGGGAAAGAGGAGAGAATAGAAAATAAATTCATAATAATTGTTTAAATAAGAAACTAAACCTTAGAAAAAAAAATTGTATTAGAGTCCAACTCAAACTCAAACTCTTAAAAAGCACGACTTACTATAGATAGCTTTGGTAGATCGACCTACCCCAGAATCATATATTATGTAAGACCCGTACCCTTATTTGCCCTCCGTACGTTTAATTTCCGGTGCCGGTACGTCCCGGACGGATCAGATTAGCGAGCCTTGATCGCGACCCTATTTTAGTACCGCATCGACCCAAGACCTATACCCCAGCGACCGCGTAGGCGCTGCGATTCCAACGCCGTGCGGCACGCCCCATTACGATACCCGGTGTGAAAGTTATGATCAATCGCGTAATCCGAGGTAGGCCGCACAACGCGCGTGTGGCGTGGGCCCCACTTGCACAAATCCCAAGATCATGTCAAATCAATCAAATCCATCACCATCACTCTACCCATACCCCTACTCTACACACCCCATACACCCATCCCTCTCTCTCCTCCCAAAGTCAACCCTCACCCATACCTCACATGCACCATCATCACCCCCCCCCCCCCCCCCCCCCCCCCCCCCCCCTCATGATTCCCTCTCTCTCTCTCTCTCTGCCCTCTCCCCCCCCATACAAGTGCATACGTAGGGGGAGAGGAGAGCTCCTTTCAAAATTCAAGAGATTTGAGAGAGAGAGAGGAGAGAGAAAGAAAGAGAAAGATTTGAGAGAAAGAGAAAGATTTGAGAGAAGTAGAGAGAGATTAGAGAGATTGAGGGTGTAGATCCAAGCTTGGAGGGCCCCAACCATCATTCGGACTGTCCAGATCGTCCGATCGTCACCCGATCCAATCCAACCGTCCAACCATCCATCGAGGTGAGTGCAAGGGGCATAAACCCCCATTTTTCTTAATTTACTTCCTTTTCTTTGTTTTCTTTTGGGCCCACCTTGTGATGGACAGTTAGATGAATGGATTGGATCATCCATGAATGGGCCCCACCTTCTTATAATAATAATAATAATAATAATAATAATAGTAATAATAATAATAATAAATAAAATTAAAAAAAAAACAAGAGGGAGAGGGTGCCGCTGGACAGACAGCGTCCAGAGGGCGCTGCTGCCCAGCAGCACGTGGGCTAAAAGCCCTTTTGGGCGTTGGGCAGGGTCCCACTCGTGGGACCCACCTTGATGTATGAATTGATCCACACCATCCATCTGTTTCTCCATCCCATTTTAGGGCAGGGAGCCAAAAATGAAGTAGATCCAGATCTCAGGTGACCACACCATTGAAAACAGTGGGGCTAATGAAGCCTACTGTTGAGACTTCTTGGGCCCACCGTGATGTTTGTGGACCACATCACCCACCCAATATTGGGCTTGCTGGGTCCCCAATGAGCTGGGGAACATGATGAAGGGGGTGGGTCGTCCCTAAGTGGGCCCCACTCGATGTAAACTATAAAATATAAAAAAAAGAAAAAAAAGAAGACTGGACGCTGAACGTCCTCAGCGTCAGAGACGGACGGTTAGTGGGGTCCCACTCGTGGGACCCACCTTGATGTTTGTGTTCCATCCACGCCGTCCATCGGTTTTCCCAGATCATTTTAGGGCCAGGGCCAAAAGATGAAGCCGATCCAAATCTTAAGTGGACCGCACCACATAAAACAGTGGAAATAATGATTTCTACTGTCAGAAATCCTTTGGCCCACCTTAGTGTTTCTAAACTGATTTACATATCCAATATTGGGCTTGTTGGGTCCCCCATGAGATGGGGAACCTGATGAACGGAGTGGATCAGACCCATGTGGGCCCCACTCGAAGAAAAGCATGAATATAAAAAAAAAGAAGAAAAAGTAAAGAAGAGGCAGCGTCGCTGACACTGGTAGTACCAGCGTCCAGGACGTTGGCTCGTGCCAGCTGGTGGCCCACTCGTGGGTCCCACCATGATGCATGTGCTGTATCCACACCGTCCATCCTTTTGGGGAGATCATTTTAGGGCATGACCCCAAGATTGAGTCAGATCCAAGTCTCAAGGGGGCCCCACCACAGAAAACAGTAGGGACAGCGGCCCTACCGTTGAAACTTCTTATGGCCCACCATGATGTTTATCTGAGATCCAACTTGTTCATAAGTTCACACATGCATGGAAGAAGGAAAAACAAAAATATCAGCTTGATCGAAAACTTCTGTGGGCCCCACTTGGTGAGAGCAAAAAAAAAAAAGATAAATAAATAAAAAAAATAATTATAAAAAAAAGGGGGCAGCTGGACAGACAGCGTCCAGGGGACGCTGCTGCCCAGCAGCCTTCTGGGCGTCACCCTATGGCCCCACTCGTTGGGCCCACCTAGAATGTATGTGCCTTTCCTATTCCGTCCATATGTTTTTCCCAGCTCATTTTAGTGGCTGAGCCCAAATTTTAAGCATATCCAAACGGTAAGTGGGCCATGCCATGGGACAACAGTGGGAATAATGATCCTCACCGTTGAAACCTTCCCAGTCCTACAATGATGTTTATTTGTCACCCAACCTATTCATAAGTGGCTGGGCCCAAAATTTAAGCATATCCTAATGTCAAGTGGACCATGCCACAGTGGAAATGATGATCTTAAACGTTGAAACCTTTCTAGGTTCTACAGTGATGTTTATTTGCCATCCAACCGGTTCATAAGATCACATGGATATGGATGAAGGAGAAAACACAAATATCTGCTTGATTCAAAACTTATTGGGACTAGATGGGTACCACGCTGCCCAGCAGGTGGCCCACCCTATGGGTCCCAACGTGATGTATTGGTTAGCTCCACCATGATGTATCTGTTCTATTCATGCTGCCTATCTATTTTTCCATATTATTTTAGATACGGCCCCAACAATGAGGCAAATTCAGATGTTAGATGGACCACACCCGTAAGGAATAGTGGTCCTTGATGCCCATCATGATTCCTTCTTTAATATATATGATTTATCCATGCCGTACACACATTTTGTCAACTTACCTTGTATGTGCAGGCCCAAGTATGGGGCCAATGTGGTCTCAAGTGGGCTATGCCACGAAGACCTTACATTTCCAATGGGACCCACAGTCCGGGTCCCACTCTCTATATATATATTGGGCTTTTAAGGCCAATGTTACATGATATGTTTGGTAACATGCTAGTATGATTAGCTTGATATGTCCACACTGATAACATGCTTAGTATAATGAATACCATGCTCATTCATATGCCCATATGCATCATTTGTATGCCTGTTATGGATCATGATTAACCATAGCATATGCTAGTTGGCTTGTTATACTTAGGGGACCCGTGTGAGACAGGGTCGCCCACATGATTGCGCAGTATGCGTAAGTTTAATGCATGATTTGGATTGTATGACTCATGCATTTCGCATTATGTATGTCACGATCGCTTTCACACCCTAGCAGCATCGGGTGGTGGCCACCATAGTCACATCATGGTTGGCAGTATTGGACACCGGAAACTTGTTCTAGTACGTGGGCGTTATGGATGTCCTTGGGTGAAAGTCCCTAAACCCTGTGGTACCAGTAGGATGCTCCAACGTCGAGACCGAGTGGATAACATGAGCGCCCATGTGCCAAATACCAGTAGGCCGTGTCTCCCACTGTGTCGAGGTCGGTTGGAAAGGGGTGTGACCTTATCCGCCCGGGTGCAGTGGGCTGTAAGCTAGGTCGATTCTGACCAGCTCATGGAATGGGTCCGCTATCGGCGAGCCGGGTGGGCATTGGCATACCACTGACGAGGCGGATAGTGAGGTCTTT
The DNA here is from genome assembly GCA_003013855.2 of Liriodendron chinense. Lineage (NCBI taxonomy): Eukaryota > Viridiplantae > Streptophyta > Magnoliopsida > Magnoliales > Magnoliaceae > Liriodendron > Liriodendron chinense. Next base: position 116,146 of record PVNU02003144.1, read on the forward strand.
TCTACTCGCTTGGTTATGCGCGCGATGTGCGGCGGCCAGTATTAGAGTATACTAGACCCCGGTGATGTCCCAGATGAGAACTATTTTGATATGTGGATCAGTTGAGGATTGACATGTTTGCATTGCATCTCTAGCATGTAACACACGGCCATGTAGGCCCTTGCATCGCATAGCCTTGGGATGGCTGATAGCATTCATGAACTTAGTAACTTAGCCCTCTACTACTTTCGCTTACTCTGATATCTGTATACTTGTCATATGCATCAACGCGCACACACGCACTCTACTGAGCTTCGTAGGAAGCTCATGCGCGTTTGTTTACATTGCAGGTACTAGAGCATATCAGCAGCGTTGAGCGCGGTTCATGTACCTGATATTTTGGACTTCTGCTTCATGTTGTATTTCCCTTTCCAGTACGGTACTCAACAAACTTATTAGTGGATATTTGATGATGTTTTATGGTTTTGATTATGCTCCTGTACAAAAAAAATTTACCCTGAAAATCCTCCTGGTAGGATCCCAGGATCGAAAACTGGCACATGAGAGCTAGGAGCCGAGAATGGGGTACTAAGGAGGCTGTTGGCACCAAGGTCGGCGATCGGGAATTTAGTGAGCCCGATCCCCAGGTTTGGGGCGTGACATATTATATGTCCAGAAACTCATTACGGATTGCGAGATATGACTGTTTTACGGTCTTGATGATTCGGATCAATTCCGACCCCGACCGATCTTCTTTTGGTCCATCTAAACATGAAATAGTTGACGACCCGATCTACATCAGTGTGTGAGGGTCACATCCTCGTATGTGTTATAAATGCACCCAAAAGATGCAGTAGACACTACGTGAAAAAGCACTAAATTCAACGGTTCACAACCATCAAATTTTGGGAAATTTGACCGTACGTGCAATAAAAAAACACCATCGTGGTACTATCCTTCAAATTCCAAATTCAACAGTTAGTAATAGTCACCTCATATTTGATAGCTTTTGACAATCAAACTTTTTCGACGGTTCACAGCGGTCAACTACTATAGAAACTCGACCTCTGAAGACCGTCGGGTTTTTACAAAATTCGACAGTTAAAAGTGATCGAAAAATATTTTTCGATGGTCCGAATCTACTATTCTGAGTTGTAAAATTATAGAATATTTTGACTGCTCAAGACCATTGAAAATAAATCAACAGTCTTAACTTGCCGTTTTGGGTAAAAATTATAGGAATTTCGATGGGTTAAAATCGTCGAGAATAATTCAATGTTTCAACTAGTTGTTCTAGGTAAAAATTATAGGAAATTTCGATGGTCCTGGACAATCGAAAAATAAATATGACGAGCAAAAATCGTTGAATTTATGTTTGTACAGAAAAAAAAAATTGTATTTCGTGGGGGCTGTGCCCCAATACATCCTGTAAACCTGTAAATTCATAAATAATGTAGAAAACTACAACATTTACATAACCAATACAACCACAATCCTTCACAACGAACACAATACAACCACAATCCTCCACAATCATATCACATAACCAATATATCCGGTAATATACAATTTAAGTAAACCTGTAATAGCTTGTAAGAATCATTGAATTTCTATTTGCACAGAAAAAATAACTTGTATTTAGTGGGGGCTGTGCCCCAATACATCCTGTAATCCTATAATATACATCTTGTAAACCTGTAATATACAATTCATAAATAAGTCACAAAACCACAATATATAATACCAACACAATACAGCCACAATCTTCCACAACCACAATACATAATACCATCATAATACACTAATAATCCTCCAACATACAAACACAATCGTCTACAACCACCAAGTACTAACAATCCACCATAACCCACAAGTAACAACAATCCACCATAACTAGAGGTGGGCAATGATCCGGGTCAGGCTGAGTTAGGCCTGGTTTGGTCTGGCTTGTTTTTGTTCCACCACAGTTTTTAGATTGGCTCGGTTTGGGTTTCGTGCCAACCAATGCGGCTCGAGTTTGGTTGCTCCCAAAAAATTTGGTTCAAGTCGGGATCAGTTTGGTCGAAAAATTTCAATTGGGCTGGACAATTCTTCCCTAGAATTAGTAGTGTTAACATTGTGAACTCCTTCCTCATGCATAATGACAGGGGTAAATTATACGAGACAATCATAACTGGCCAACACTTGTACGAATTGTTCTTATTCCCAAATGAATTGAATTTATCTGTTGCATGTCCTAAGCAGACATTTCGTTTCATTTTTTATCCACTTCTCTCCAACAAGTAGACTCCATCGGATGACGCATCAATGTGCTGCATCCAAATTTACTTGCCTCAACACGTCATCTCATCTTCTCGGCAATCCATGGTACATAATACATCTGTTTCAACCTCGTTGTTAGTGAAAAGTATCTCAAATTTTTTTTTAGGGATGAGTTTTTTTCTCGCCTTAATTTACTAACAGACGGGTTTCCATATGCTTTTACCGCACTTTGAACAATTTTCCTTCTGTGCATGCTCTCCTCCAATATAATATACAATCATTAGGACATGAATGAATAATTTAACACTTCATTCACAAATCCTTGATCATTTTTCTTCGCACTGTAAGTATTATGTGGCATAGTATTCTCTAATGACAGTATCATTTTCATCAATCACAACAACTCGTCGAAACTCTTGTGGGACCACTAATGTCTACTCTTCATGCTCAATAACTCAATTGTAACCGACAATTTAGTATCCTTTACTCGACATGATAGATACAAGAGTTGTATATCATCTTTCATCAACTTTTCATACTGAATATCACCTGTCGAATCATCCAGAATATGGAATGATATGTAGCATCTGCTGCAGAATCCTCTTCAATTTGACACTCATTTTCGTCAAAACATCCAAGTGCATCATTGACCATATCAATCATACTTGAAAGGAAATCTCCAATACGATCAGTAATAGACAACTAGCCCTAACAGTTCCATAACTTTGACCCTATTATTCATCGTGGAATATCCATGTCATATAAGACATATTAATACATTTACAGATTAAATGTTCTGAAATTACGCTTGTTCTTTTTCTCGGTGCATAAACATTACGACATTTCGTACAAGGACAATAAATAGCCATCATCCCCTACAATCTTAGAATTTGTTTTTAAATATCTAATGAATGTCAATATACTTAATAAGTAGGCATGTGGATCTACATATGTACATCAAGGTGGGCCCACTGGAAAACAGATGTAGGCATGTGGATCTACATCACATACATCAAGGTGGGGCCCACTAGATGCGGATGGATGGTGTAGATGTACAACACATGCATCACTGTGGGGCCCACTAGATGAATGTATGGATGGTATGGTGAGAGATGAAAGTAGAGAGAGCCAAGAGAGGGAAATAGAGAGAGAGAGGCTAACCTGTGAGAGAGGGAAACCTGTGAGATAGAGTGAGAGTGAGAAGAGTAGAAGAGAGAGTAAAGAGAGAGATATCGGCCGGAGGCCGCTCTCGTGGTGCACCAGTGAGAGAGAGAGAGAGAGAGAAAGAGAGAGATACCTTCGGAGGGGGAGAGGGAGGTCGTGCAAGACACAAGGAGGACGTGGGAGGTCAATTACCATCTCCTTGCCGGTTGTTTCTCGAATCCACGAGAGAAAATAAGTGATAAAAAGAAAATAATTCTTAGAAAATTTGTAATAATTGATTGAATAATTATAAAATCATCTCTACAATGCTTTAAATAATAAAAAAACCCTAGGAAGGAGTGTTAGACTCCAACTAAAACTCTTAGATAAACAAAAACTAAATAAACTAAAATTCGGAATTACTAAAAATAGCAAGTTTTTCCCAAAATCTCTTTTTTTCTGCTGTAATCGCACGTTTTCTAAAGAAACTAAGTTGGTTCACCCCGAAACGAAATTTCAATAGGAATCCATATACTTTGCGTCCCGTAACTCCTCTCGGATTAAAAGTTATGGCCAATTTACGGTCCACCTTCTTTTAGTCTATCCATGTGAAAATTGTTGATTTCGTCCACTTTTCCTTGTTCCTTGTCCAGTCCATGTGAGATAGGAATGTGCTTGATCCACACCCTTCATCAGAGGGTTCTTGTCCTACATCATACTCCCCCACTTGAAAAAAAACTCGTCATTGAGTTTGGCTTTAAGTTAGGGCCACGATCTGCTTTCGACTTCGAAAGTTAATGTTTGCTAGCCTTGTCCTGGAACTCTTTAACAAATTTCTCTGACTTCTTCTTCACGCCAACATGAATAATCGTAACCACAATCGCCTCGAGTTCCTGCTTTGTTGGCATGGTAGTGTTTGGAGTGCTCATGGATTCCTGCAAAATAGGCTCCATAATTTCTGAAACAGCTACAGGATCATCCTCCTTGTTCATCACATCTGGGTTAACGATCTCCTCCACCTCCTCAAAATCTCCAACAATTTCTGAGATGATGGTGGGTTGTATGTCACGTTCCTCTTCTAAGATAGGAATCTCGCTTACCCCGTTAGATTCATCAATGGAATTTTGACCAAGAACAGAACATCGCCCCTCCACTTGGAAAGCTTTGAGAGCATCTCCAGTGTCTGCATGAATGATATATGTGCGGTTGACGGGAATGGTGATTTGTTGTGACTTCCGTCTCAACTATATCTTCATCATCGTTTAAGAAACGTGCCGGTAACCGTTGTTTCATCTGTTGCCATGAGCGAATTGGTGCATTCAACTATTGCGTACGCTCATGCTGAAGCTGCGCCCATCAATTCGCAGTGTCACCCTTCAAGATGAAGACCATGAATGAAACCTTCCTCTCTTCAGGAGTCTGCATGAGGTTGAAGAAGCGTTCAATTTCAACAAGCCAACCCTTATCGTTGGTTTGGTCATTGAAGTTAGGAAGATCATCTATCATCTTGTAGGATCGATCTGTCTGATCCACTCAATGTACCTGATTACCACCATAAGTGTACGTGTCTCTGCGATTCTCTGTCCAATGACCACAAGAGGCTAAATGTTACCTTGAGCACGTGGCAGAATTAGCGCATCCGCAAAATGGTAGAGGGAAGCCTGTATACCTTGCATCGTCTTTTATCTCTCCCACTGGAGAGTTTCCATTCCCTCCGAAAGATAATAAATTCCTTGATTACTATCAGTGGAGATTTTGTCCATACCTTTGTAAAGAGACATCGGCCCAAGGGTACCCTTCTCTGATACCACTGACGTAGGGAAGATGTGGGAGGTCGATCACAGTCTTCCTCGCCGGTTGTTTCTCGAATCCACGAGGGAAAATAAGTGATAAAAAAGAAATAATTCATAGAAAATTTGTAATAATTGATTGAATAATTATAAAATCATCTCTACATGCTTTAAATAATAAACTAAACCCTAGGAAGGAGTATTAGACTCCAACTACAACTAAAACTCTTAGATAAACAAAAACTAAACAAACTAAATTCGAAATACTAAAAATAGTAGATTTTTTCCTAAAATCTCATTTTCTACTGTAACTGTGCGTTTTTTTGGAGAAACGAACAGATATGACCAAATCTTATGGGTCGGTTCACCCTAAACGAAATTTTAATAGGAATCCATATGCTGTGTGTTCCGTAACTCCCCCCGGATCAAAAGTTATGGTCAATTTATAGTCCGCCTTCTTTTGGTCCATCCATGCGAAAATTGTCGATTTTGTCAACTTTTCCTTACTCTTTGTCTGGTTCATGTGAGATAGGAATGTTCTTGATCCACGCCCTTCATTAGACGGTTCTTGTCTTACATCAGTGTACCATCGAGACAGATGGAGAGGGCTGGAGAGCGGCACACCAACGAGACAGAGGGAGAGCGATGGCCGGAGAGGAGAGTGAGAGTGGAATGATAGAGGAATTTATGGATTTTTAATCGATTAGGGTTCTCTGAAAATTCGATGGTCCTAAACTGTCGGAAGTAAGGAGCATTGATGTCGATTGTTCACAACCGTCGAATTTTGAGGCACTGAACTCGACATCTAAGTACAGTCGAGTTTTATTCAAAATTTGACTGTCCTAATCAGTCGATTATTTAGCGCGCTAAAATCGATTGTCCAGAACAGTCGAATTTTTCTTGGCGGTTAATACGATTATTAACAGTCGAATTTACCACTTTTTCATGTAGTGCTTGGCCCGGCCCGGTTTGAAATTTTTGACTAAAACTAAAACGATCTCAACTCTAACCAGATTTTTGTAGAGCAAACCAAATTAGATGCATGGGTCAGCCCGAAACCCGAACCAGGCTGTTGCCCACCTCTAATTATAGCTTGTTGAGTTTGGGATCAGGGGATGCAGATTGGGTACTAGCTCCAGCACTCGTGAACTTAGAAGGGACAAAGGCTGTGAGGGGGCACCATAATTTATGCTTTTTATCCACACCATCCATTCATTTTGCCGTATTATTTTAGGTTTCAAGCCCAAAAGTGAGGTGGATCCAAGGCTAAGTGGATCACGTCACAAAGAGTGATGATAATGACACCCACCGTTGAAACCTTCATAGGGCCTACCATGATGGTTAATTGCCATCTAACCTGTTGATAAGGTCACATAGACCTAGATGAAGGGAAAACGCAAATATCAGCTTGATACGGAACTTGTGCGTCCCCCAAAAAGTTTTCAACGGTTACGTGTTTAATCCCAATTGTGTAGTCTACTTGAACCTTGGACTTACCTCATTTTTGGGCTTTTACCTTAAAATGATATAGCAAAATGGATGGACGGTGTGTATATCCATAAATCATAGTGAGATTTAGAGCTCCCGTCCATTCCTTTTGAGAGCAACATTTGTACCTATGAGCTGCATAAAATAGGTGCTGTAGAAAATTCCGGTGGTTTGAACAACTAGTTTGGACAGCCCTCATCCACCGTACCTTATGCCACGTGTAAGGTTAAAAGTTACATTATCATGTTATGATAGAGATTTCTTTTATTATTTTCCAAGTCCAAGCTTCGATGTGAGTAGGGAAACTCTCATTTCATTTCTTACCTGTAATTAACGAAATTCCGAACGGGAAGAAATCAGAAATGGTAGAACACGGCAATTCTATTCAATGCCGGGATTAATCAAGTGCTTCCAATTGTATTGAGACACTTGGACAGTCAAATTAGTGGATCAAGGCCGTTCATTAGGCCCACCTCATCAAGCATATATACTTTAAAAACCCTACAACTCGACTCACCGGTCTAGTTGGTTGGACTCGAAGGCTCGGAGAAGCACTTTACTATAGTTTAAAAACCCAAAAGCTTCACTCCACTCGCTAGTCAAGTCGGGTCGACTCGATGGTTCAGGCCAGTAATTGGACTGTAGTTAAAAAATCCAAAAGCTGACTTGACTCGCCGGTCAAGCTGGTTCGAAAAGTCTAACAAGTATTTGATATTAACAGTGAAAATTTAATAAGAGATGCTCACACACAACTAGTTGTATGTCTAAATAGTTGGTATGTGGGCCCACCATAGTGTTTCTATGACCTCTCGCCCATGCAGTTAGGTTGTCTCATCATGAAAATGGGATGCCCCACAAATCAAGTCGATCCAATGTAGCCTAACTTGAATAGTACATGGAGCCCAAGGTGCCAACTCCTTCCATCAAGTGGGCCATCTCATGTTTTTCCTTGGCTCTGAACATAAAACTAATCCAAAATTCAGGTGGACCTCATTGTAGGAAGTTGTGTAAACTCATGCCTAAAATTGCTAAATTCATGTGATATGGCCACCCTGAGTTTCAGAATAGCATGGTATTTGGAACATCCCTTCAACATGGTGAGAAGCATCATATGAATAGATTGAATGATAGATATGAATCACCATTGATCCCATGAAAAAATAACGGTGGGCCGCCCACTCTCACTCTTCCTTATGATGAGCCCCACGAGTTCTGGACCTGTTGAACTTTTTTTTTTTTTTTTTTTCCGAGTTAGTACACTCATCCCACTGTTAGTACACACACCCACACTGTTAGTCACCCTGCAATGTTAGCCACCCCCCACATTAGGAACCAACACCTAGACCTCAATGTTGAAACTAGGATATTGATCACTCAGTCTACCAGTCCCAAAGGTGTAGGTGTACCTGTCAAAGCATTTGTTTCCATGGTGGACATGGGCCAGGACACCTGATGGATGGATTGAATTTCTTGCACATTGTCCCCTACCGAAGTTAGGCTGCATGAGTCAACCTGGTGCACTTCTTGCCCAACCGCCCGTTTGGTTGCACCAAATATTATAAATTTTCATTGTATTTCATAATTAAATAGTCAAATTTGTTGCCAATTAATTTTGATGATATTTCATAAAATGGAACCAAACAAAACCTAAATAAATACAATTGCAAGAGAAAAACAATTAATACATCGGCAGTTTCCTACTTTTGAGTTATCGAGTCTTCTCCAATGGAGGATGCTATGCCAAGAGAATCAGCTCGAGTCGACTCACCCTCGTCACCAGGTTTTCTAGTCGCTGCTTGCTTTCAATTTGTAGAATGGATGTTTAAGATTTATTCATATTAAATAGGTTCCAGTTTGATCTTTTTGTTTTTTTTTTTTATTTATGAAATAGGGCGTATTTGATACTCTGACTGAGTGTGGTGTTTGATATGCAGGCGCACATAAATTATGCAAACGGTATGTATTAATTCAAATTAAACTGACAAATTTCTGGATTCATTGCCGGTGAATTGCAATTCCAAAATCAGATTGGTCAAACCTAATCTCAGATTCAGAGCTGTTAATGGACTGGGCTGGCTGTAGAGGTTTCAGGCCTGGCCCACATCAGGCTAGGCTTGGGCCCAAAGCATTAGACCCAAGGGATTGACTTGGGCTATTATTCGGCTTGTTTCTCGGTCAGGCCAGGTTTGAACCATGTGCAATAGCCCATTTGTCTAGTCCGGCCCGGCCCGGCCCATTAGGGTTTACAAGGGCAATTTTGTAATAAACAAAATTATAAAAACCTCATATACCCTTAATGTTGGTGCTCCAACCCACCTCTCTCTAACTGGACCAGCCTCCGGCTCAAGCCCTTCCCCTTCTCTATGCGCTCTAACTGGACCAACCCTCGGGCCCAAGCCCGATAAATATTTTGGGCCCTTCTTGGGCTGCACACTATTTTGGTTTGTTACAGGCCTTGTACATGAGTCGCGTTGAGGCTTGGTCCTGGACTGACATGATCGAGCTGCTCAACGAGCTTTCAAGTCAAGTTCAAGCTTGTAAAAAACAAAAATTAAAATAGGCCCAGTCCACAGCCAACCTAACACTGTTTAAAATCAGGCCCAAAGGCAGCCTAAAGCACAATGACACCTCCACTTGCTTTTATAAAGGTTTCACCTCTCATTCATTTGCTCTCTTATGATGTGGTACTAAACAATATGCTTTTCCAGCTAGTCGAGTCAAGTCAAACTCCAATCAAGCCCACATGAATCGAGTTCGAGTCAAGCCATCGGAAGATTTTCATTTTTAACTGTCCATAAATGTCCTACCAATCCGACGGTTAAATGATTAAATAATATTAATTTTGCAATGGGGCTTTGGTGGATATTTGTGGACGGTTAAGAATAAAATCATGAATAGTCCTTTTCAAACAAATAAATGTCCACTGATTATAAGTTAGGATTACTCAACCAACATGAGTGGGACCAGCCTACGGTTCACATATAAGATACAGATGAGTGGATGGTCCTGATGCTTTGGCAAGGTAATCTACATGGTGGGGTCCACCCGAGCACCCGAACCTAGAACCTATAGGTGTGCGCACAGTTGAACCGCTCACAACCATGTCCTTTCCCCTAATTGACTTATTGTTGTGATGATATAGAGTAATTTGGGTTTGCACTTTTAACACCTGTTCTAGGCCTGGCAAGTAGTCCTTTCCCCTAATTGACCGTTTAAAAAGATAGGTAAGTAAACAAAACTATACGACACCGGGTGGACTCCACAATTTACTGGATAAGAACAGGGTTTTCTAGAATTGTCATATTGAGTGGACTACCTTTAGAGTCTAAGGTGTGTGAACAGTGTAATTGTCTGTGTACATGTGACACCACCTGCAGATTTCGAGGGAGAACTCCTTAATCAACATTTACTCACCACCTTTTTCCACATTTCTTTATAGTCTACACCTGGTGAACGACCGACGTTTACTGACCACTTTTTTTACCAAACCTGTCGGGAGTAGGTGGCATGGAATGTGGTGCACATTCCAACTTTCAGAGAATAGTAGAGTAGCATCTCTGCGAGAAAATAGTAAAAGGATTAGGGTCGTACTCCAATTCCTAAACAAGCACCTGAGTTATTTACGGCGTTAAACTAGACAAAACCTCATCATTAGACTTAATTTTAACTAGCTTAAAAAAGTTTTGTTAAAGAAGGAATTGGGAAAATACGTTTTGTTAAAGAAGGAATTAGGAAAATACGCTGAACACATTTTCGAGAAAGACGATTCCAGATGTATTTCCCTGGGCCTGGGGTGGGAAGTCTTTAAGATCTTTAGGGTTTGCACTTCTTTAATCTTTAAGATCTTCACCCATTAAGGTAAGTGCTTCCACTTATTAGTTTACAAAGATCAACGTAACCCTATGAACCTGCCAGTTTAATTCACCTAGGTCCGTACAGGGAATAAACAGTTTTTAGTTAGTTTGTTAATGGATTAGTTTATTAGAATTAGGTTATTAAAGTACCATATAGATTTTACCCTGAAACCTGTAAATCCCCACAAATCTACAATTCAATGAAATCTACGGTATTCATCGAATAGAATTAAATATGAGTAATTTTACGTCACTAACTTATTGAAATTTATTTTTTTCAATAAATATTAACCAGTGTTTGGTTTGAATGAAGAGAGTTTATTCAATGAATAGATGACAACATTCATCTTTTTCATTGAATAAACTACCATAGGTTTACCCCGGGAATAACAGACTACAAGGAAAAGTAGTTTGTTCACTGGTGACTAATCTCCATTAATCCTAACGAGTTGGTTATACTCACCTGGCCGAATGCCAAGTGTATACTCTATGTGCACCCCGGCTGGATTAATCACCTGCCAGGACTAGGAAAACCGTTCCAGTAGACGTACCAATCACGGGTTCGTGCCAAACTATAGGGTGTGCACACAGTTGAACCGTTCATAACCATATCGTTCCTCATATTCCTACGTTGAATCGATCAAGGGGCCTTGGTCACTAGGTTACTAAAGCAACCATGGAACTCACACCCTGGGTGTAACTACATACGTAACATATAGATTCGACAACTAGGTAAAACGGTTGAGTAAAATATTCTACTTGGGTTTTTACTTTGTCCATTTTTTGAGTTCAGATGGTGTGGTGTCCTTTATCACCGGTAATTTACGGATGTTAATTTTTAAGAATTCTGGGTGAGATTACAAATAAACGGTCTGCTTATGTTATAACTCTAGAAAAGGGCCTTACGCTAACCAAAGATTCTAGTGAAAGCCCAGATCCAGAAAATGATCAATCAGGGCCATTTCGGGGATCTGCCGCTTAAAAAAACGTTGCTCCGGGAGCCATTACGTAGGTTTTTGAAACACCAGGGTTGTTTATACGGTAGTCATTATATAAGAGGGTGTCCCCCGGCAAATACCACACTCAACACTAATAGGGAGGTGGGAACGGGTTATACAAGGGTACGCCTCAAGGTGGGGCGTGCACGTCCCAGCAAACTGTCACAAGTTAATAGCGTCGGTTGACAGATAGGTTACCGAAATTTTAGCTACACAACTGATTGTCACACCTACACACATGATTGTAACCTCCCACTGATTGACACACCTACACACATGATTGTCACCTTACACACTTGATTGGATTTTATATAGATGTATATATGTACTGCACTCGGGTTTTAGACTCGGTAGGTGCACTACGTTGTGGGGTTTTTAGGGGTCCCGGGTAGAAAGTTGAACAAAATCTTGAAACCACCCGATATTTTCTTCCTTTGTCAAAGAGCACTCTCTTCACGGGTTCACTCGTAAGGAGTGTGTGTGTGTGTGTGTGTGTGTGGTGTGTGTGTGTGTGTGTATATACGCAACTGAAACCACGACCACGTGCTGGCGTACCTTAACGTTACTGTTCTTTTAAGATCCTACTCTGGCCCAGGTTATTTTTGGGAAAATTCGTATTGGTTGGTACACTTCACAACAAGTCTTCTAGGTTAGGCAGGTAGTAAAGATAGAGTGGTACTTTTGGCAAATCTTTCACACCCTCCCAATGTACGGAACGTACACGGTATTTTACGTGAATTTTTTACGTCTCTTACCACTTATCTGTTATGTCTTTTGGTCCGGTAGGCTATTGTTAATTTATTTTTATGTTAGGTATGTGTTACCAGGTGGGTAAACCCTGAATAACTATTACAGTAGTTTGCTTTTACTTTGTCTTTTTACAACTCATCCTCACAAGGTCGTTCGAAAATCTCTCAAGTCTTTTCCTCTTCCGATCTCTCTCTCTCTCGTACTGCACGACTCATCAACCGAAGATTGTAAACCCACGACTTGACATACCTTCTTGTCTTTAGTTTCTTCTCTTGTTCTTCTCTTCCTTTTTTCATTCTACGTAGCTTAAATTCATTCAACTGTACCGCTAAGTTAGGGGACTACGTTGTTTAGACTAGTAAACTCCCGATTTGGTTCAAAGTATCAAGGGTAAGTAGTCTATTCAAGAGAAAATTAACTAAAGTGGGAAAGTAAATTTTTTATCTTGTAATTATAGTAAAGGAAATATTACTGAGACACTCAACTGTGTGATTCATCTCAATAACTTGATCAACATAAAACTAAGCTCTCGGATTCTTGGGATCTAGTTCCCAACTATCCAATCATACGTAAAGAGTCCAATTTTGTAGTTATTCAGAGCTGCCTTGAACAAATTCAGCGTGGTCAAGTGTAACATAGATTGGTTCAATTCGGTTCAACTTCTAATGGGATTTAGCATCTCGTCTCTAGAATAGTTTAGTAAATGAAATCCACTCATGTAGGGTTGCACAAAGGATAAGTAAAAGTAATTCATCCAACACATTACCTGATACAACTAACTATGTACGAGCAAATATATAAATTCATTAACGGTAAATGTTATTTACGCTATCTTACAACGGAGAATTTTCCTCTCTACCTTGCATGTCTATACTAAATAACGTGTGTGAGTACGTAACAACACGGACCTCAGATTGAGACCTTCTGGCCATCCATGAATTCATGGGCCAATGGATCCCTGGTAGCACCTTCGGGTGATCGTATACCTTCAGGCGGATGTTCCTTCCTCCTCGACTAACTACTCTAGGTTAGCTTCGTTCACCTTCTGATTCATATACGGGTGAACTACGTAGTATAGTACAAGTAAAATAAACACGTAATTAGTATATAATAGATCATAAACTAACGTATACGCATAATACAAATGAACTTTATGTATACTTGATATAATCCAATGAGTGACCTGAAGGGGCTACTCCCTTCATTTATATATGTCTACTATGTATACTATATGTTCTCATCCTTGCACTAGTTCACCTCCTTGGTGATTTATAGAGTTGTTTCCTTCTTCACCAACGGTACTTAGTTCTACGAATCGGTTAGTAAAAAGACAAAATAAAAGCAAACTACTGTAATAGTTATTCAGGGTTTACCCACCTAGTAACACATACCTAACATAAAAATAAATTAATAATAGTTTACTATAAAACTTGAATCATGTATATACTAGAGTACGGAGATATTGTCAGACTCAAAATTTAATTCACGTAAACACGTACTCAGTATAGGGTATTGAACTGTGATTCCCAGGTGTGAGACACAGGTCTAAAGCCCCGTACTGTCTTACCATAGTCTTTCTACAAAAAATTTTTGCATCATAGGACATTCAATACTAGGGGCGAGAATATGTATTTACAATTTGAGAACTTTTAATCTTTGGTCTGTATCCTGGAAAGGATTTACTAACGCCATTTACAGCTCTTGAATCTTTAGTTTTAATTCTTAGGATATATTTTATTTTAACTTTACAAATGACGAGTAGATCTCAGATTATACCTGAATCCCACGAAATAACAATAACTATTAACTAAATATCAGACGAAATATTATTAATCCATAAAATCTATTAAAATAATGTATTTTTAAGACAACCTGTTGTTATAAGTCGTCTTAATAACAGTGAATACTTTAAGTATAGTTAATTATATGTCGAGACTAGTCCTACTAAATTACACGGTTAGCATCGACCCATTCACATCATATTTATATTTTAATCATTTTTTATATTTGGATAGTCACTGATCTGTTTAAATCATTTAAAGATATTTGCTCAGTTTTTATAGAGTTTTTGGTCTTTCTAACATGATATACTTAAAATATTTTAAAAGATGAAGATTCTTATTCAATTTTAAAATATTTTCTATTCATCTGGGTATTCTTTTAGATGTTTTTTTTTTTTTTCTCACATTTTATTTCAAATATTTTATCTTTTAGTCATAGCTTTAATAGAAATTGTAAATAGGACGACTTGTTGTTACCTATCGTCTTAACCTCAATTAATATTTTAAGTATAGATAATCTCATGTTGAAGCTAGATCCACTGAGTTTTCGAACTAACATGGATCTATTTAAATCATGTTTTCTTTTTATCAATCTTTAAACCTTGGGTAGTCTATGACATGTCTAAATAGTTTAAACAAGTTTGACCAGTCTTTCATGAATAAAGACCTGTCTAAAATGGTACCCTTAAAATCTCTTAAGACATTAATCATCTTTTAAAACTTTAAAATGTCATCGATCCACCTGACTAATCCCTTCAAGGTAATTTTAAATCCACATTTTTAAATTAGCAATTTCACTGTTTGGTCATGACCTTGTCTGGAACCTTCCTGTGCTTAGTTTAACAGGTCTAAATATGGGGGTATTGTTATAAGAAAGAATGAATGAATTCATGTTATTTGGGGAGATCAATAAGGAACCATGATTTTAGGTAAGGAGGGGCCATTAATATCGGGAATTCTCTAGGTTTTCGGAAGTATAAGAACAAGGAAGTTGATCATGATCACGGGGTACCTGGTCATTATATTATCTGGGACGCTATAATCAACTCCTTCACAATCTCGTTGTGGTTCTACTCTTACTACATCTTTTACTTCTCAAACAACTCCTTGTTGTTTTAGGATGAGGAGGGGTTGAACATTGTTGAGTTCCATTGCGACCCGGTTCATGAGCTGACGGAAACAGAGGGTGCTATTACGTCCGCTTAGGACGTCCCGGGTTGTAAGTCGGAAACCTACGTCGTACACTTGATGAAGTGATCTACTACCGTTACTACTTCATCGTTATTTTAGTAAAAACGTTGCATCATTCCGTACTACCGGTTATACTTGTATCGTTGAGTCCCTACAGCTATTTTGGTACGGTCGATCTGGGTTTGTCAGTAAGATTTTTGTTTTTAATTGAACTGGAATAGATAATCAGAAGAGTAGAAATGAAGGTTCCAATATTATTAGATTCCCAACACAAATTCCCATGAATCTCAGACATATTTTCGGAGTGTTTGGACTAGTCTAACTGTTAGTGTGACCTAAATAAAACTTTGAGAACAAGATGGGTAAAATTAGCTATCTCTTAGAAATGAATTTAAAAAGGAATAACACCCACCTCCTGGGATTAAAATTAATTATATTTAATCTGTGAGAACCTATAAATTTTTTTTCACACTTAGTGTTAAAATGAACATGTTTTAAAACTAATCTTGATTATTTTTTTGTAGCCACAGATCTGTCGGAAGTGCCAGATTTCAAATTCCAAAAGCTATCTAGAGTAAAATCCAACTTTTAAATTATTTTAGTATATATATATATA
>PVNU02003145.1:0-27650 GCA_003013855.2 Liriodendron chinense
ATCTTACCTATTTATAGTGTGGACCCGAAAATCCGATGCGTCGCGATGAACGGCTGTAAGTCCATCGCAACGCACCGGAGGGGCATCTGTTGGGGTCCCAAAAGTCAGTACCCTCTAAAACAAATCGACTGGGCACGTGCTTCGAGAAAATTCCACAAAACACTACCTGACGCACCCAAAATACCCAGTTTTGCAAAGGATCCAGTACTTAGCCATTTTCTCCGGTGGACCCCACGGATCACCGTGATCGAAACCGACCAGAATCAAGCGGGGCCATCCTTCATGAATTATGATAAGCAGTGCATGGCGATTCACCGGGAAACGGGCCCCACAGGCCCTCCGTTTTGCAAAACCCAAATTTGCAAAACACGAGTACGTCAAGCGCACCCAATTATTCAGCTTGACGCACCCTTAAATTCATGAAAATTCAACAAGTGTTTTCGGATGTATTTCACCTCTGACGCATCCAAAAAATGGCTTGACGCACCCTAAAAATACCTCCGACGCGTCCGTAAATTCAGGAAATACGTAACAGCAATTTCAGGGTGCATTGTACCTCAACGCACCCTAAAATTGTCCGACGCACCCATAAAATCACGAATGACCAGCATGGCATTTTTTGGATGCATTGTACCTCAACGCACCCGAAAATGGCTCGACGCACCCATAAAATCAGCACATCTCAAAATCTCATTTCGGGGTGCGTCAGAGTCCCCACGCGTCCATTTAAGGGTGCGTCAAGGTATTTTTGGGGTGCGTCATACGTGGCAGGTCCTCATTGGTTGTTGTCCGGTATTCTCGGGTATAAATACCCCCCCCCCACTATTCATTTGTACAGATTACGAGAGAGAGAGAGAGAGATTATCCCCTGAGTATCGGAGTTTTGCCGCCGGAAACCCTCGCCGGAATCCCTTTCCGACAACCGGAAAACTTTCCCGGTGACCGGAATTCTTTTCCGATCGCCTGTATCTTCCACCGGAAGGTCACACCGGCCAACACCACCGCAGGTCCGAATCATGAAAATCATAAGTACGACGGCGCACCTAAAAAATAGGTCGACGCATCCAAAAAACCGAACAAAAAGCGGACATGTATTTTCAGGGTGCATTGTACCTCCACGCACCCGAAAATGGGCCGACGCACCCGAAAAAATCAGCAAAATACGGATTTGTATTTTTGGGGTGCATTGGACCCCAACGCACCTGAAAATTACCCCACGCATCCATAAAATCAGTATAATTCAGATATGTATTTTCAGGGTGCGTTGTACCCCCACGCACCCGAAAAATCAGCCAATTTCGGAACATGTTCAGGAGTACACCGGACTCAATTTTAAGTATTTTCAAGTGCCGTTTGAGCCTATCTTGGGTATTTTGAGCGTTCCGGACGCAATGGAATGGTCAAATAGACGTTCCAGGACCTCTAAATGAGTAGAATTGCGCATCTTCAAAGTTCGATCTGATTCGACACGATGAACGAAACATCTTCTCGAAAGGGACGTCGCCAACATCCGGGACTATGCGAACCTGTCATCATTTGTATCTACTGTAAAGATGTGACCCGATTTGAGCCGAAAGCTAGATAAACGGGACTATGGTTATCACGATAAACCATACTAAAGAGTTTCAATTCACTATAAAACAATTGTTATGAACTGCCACAATACAACAGTCGATGCCCTACCCATTAAAAACGGCATCCGTCGGTTGGGCTACGCAGGTATACACAACTGCAGAGTGGACTTCCCGAGGTCACCTGTCCATACATTGACAGGCGCAGGCCCAGAGTCGTCCTTCTCAGTCATAAACCCTGATAGTCTCAGCCCGGATCTCCGGCCAAAACATGGGACATAGACATCTGACGAATACAAAGATGGTTCAGTCCATAACAAAACAAATACAGGTCTCTATGACCACAAACTCTAAGACCATAGTCCCTGCTGACTAGTCTTTTGCCTTTTAATCAAGGGTCATCGATCATTCGATGTAATTAAGGGCTCGTGCCAGATCACGGCCTGGAATGTACAAGATCTCAGGATCTCTGGAATAAAATTCGCTTTGCGATATCTCTCCTTGTGTACTTTTATGAATGTTTTGTGATTGTCTACGAATGTTTCCTTTATTCAGAACCCCAGAGCAACAAAACACCACATTTCAAGAAAATGTAAATCCTATCCATTTTCTGGTTCTAACACATGGTTTATATGGGTTGAAAGCTAATTCAATACATGTTTTGTGACTACAGGATTGAGGGTGGACTCTACTCAATTAAAGACACAAAGAGATCATTTTGAACTATTCTAATGGAGATTACTTGAGGACCAAAGAAGAAAAGAAGAGAGAAAGTGAAAGAAAGAAGCAAGGAAAGAAAGAAAAGGAAGAATGTAGATGCATGAAGACTGCCGACCGGTCATGACCGGTCGGCCAAGAGGGCCAGACCGGTCTTGACCGGCCAGCTATGAACAATGGACTAGTATTGCATAAGGCCGACCGGTCATGACCGGTCGGCCATGATCGCTGGATAGAGAGGCTGGAATTTCAATGAACTAAGGCCGACCGGTCATGACCGGTCGGCCATGGCTGCTGGTATGAGAAGAAAAACGTCCGACCGGTCATGACCGGTCGGACATCATTGCTGGAATGAAGACTGCTGGAGTGCTGTCACTTGAGGCCGACCGGTCTTGACCGGTCGGCCATGCGTACTAAGTTAGAACTTTCTAATTTCTTTCCGAAATTCTCTGCGCTGCGTAAGTGTTACGCACTTTCTCGATTCTTCCGAAGTCGTGGAGCCTCCAGACTATAAATAGACACCTAGGGATTGTTCCTAGGGCATCCTAGAAGGGCTCAAGCGAGGTTGGAGGCTGTGGAAGTGAAGATTGGAGTTTCACAACTCCTTTTGGTTTGCTTTGCTGTTTTCATGCTTTTTGTAGTTGTTTCATGTTTCCTTGGATCATGAGCAGCTAAACCTCTTAGCTAGGGCTAAGAGGTGAAGCTTGTAGTGTATCCAAGATGTTTTAATTCGTAGTTAAGTGGTTTTCAGTTTTGGAATTTATGATTATGAACTAAGGTTTGAAGTTTATGCAAGTTTTTAAGTAATTTCTCTTAGTCTTGTGATGACTCATGGATGTTTGGATGAATTACTTATCTTCTTATTTGGTTTGCAACGGTCTGGACCTGTATGATCTGAGGAATCGGAGTGCGCTCTAGCACTAAGCTCTTCATGAAGGGACTTCATGCCAAAGTTCTAGTTTTGGTTGATTATCTGGAATATGTATGGACTGTGCATATAATTTGAATCCAGTTCAAATCATGATCTAGCCTTGTCTTGTGAGAAGACTTGAGGATGGTTATGATTGGGAATTGGACCTATAGAAAAGGTGAATGACCTATGCAATGAGCATGCTCAGATCAGCCTAGAGTTGAGTGAACATTATGTACAGAACTTACATGTTACAGACTTCTGGTTTAATAGTTCTATTATCCGACTAGATAGACCTGACTGGTGATTCTAGTTGAGAGAATGGGAAACCACAGCGGATTGAACATCGAGGATTGTTACAAGTGGATCCTCGAACCCCTAGTGCCTTCTTATAATTGTTTACATTCAATTTAGATTAAACTGTTAGTCACACACATTCTATTCAAACTTTGATTGTTAGCTTCAATAGAAACTTGTGGATGAGTTTGTGACATCCTACATAAGTCCCTGTGGATCGACCTCGGTATTACCGAGTTTATTACTACATCGCAACCCTACACTTGGGGAAGCGAACAAGTTTTTGGCGCCGTTGCCGGGGACCTTGACGGTTTTCACAAATTTCTGAAATTAGTATCTATTTAGGACTCTTTTAGATTTTTAGAACTAACTTAGTTTGTTTATTTGATTTTTTTAGGGATTTCTAGGAAGCTGAAGAAGATTCAAGGATTTCAAGTGCGAATCAGGTTCTATCCTTCTAAAACCTTACTCTTCTCCTTCTCCTAGTCATTCTTATTTTATTCATCTCTTGTAGAGTGGGTGGAGACTCCTTTTGGATCTCTGAAAGGTCGGCCTTTTTGCCACCTGGATTCCTATTGGTCGGCTCTGCCGTCTTGGATCACCTTGTGCTCAGGGATTTCTTTTCTCATCTCTACTCCTCTTTCTCCTTTTTCTGCACCTTTTCTCAGAAGATTCAAAGAGTGGGTGGGGTGTTCTCTGAACCCCTATTGACCAGGAGAAATCGGTCTCTATCTTTGTTTCTGGCCTAGCCATTGCAAGACACCTTGTGCTTCGGTCTTAGAGAAGAGTAAAGAAAAAGAAGGAAGAATTCTTTTTCCTTTTTGTTTCTTATTTTTGATTTTGCATGCCACATTGGGCTCGGGATTCCAATAACCGACTCATAAGTGAAGGGGGGATAGTAGAAGGCATTGATAGAGAGCCACGTGTTAGGAGACATCTAGATTCTCCAATTTTATCTGAAAGTATGGCTACAAATCAACCTAACCCGGTTCAAAATCAAACCGAAACAGGGGAGAATGTGGTTGAGAATGTTCCCCGACCTAGGACTTTACGTGATTTCTTGCAACCTGCAAGAACGAGCACTCCCTCATGCATAATATTTCCACCAAATGCAGGGAATGTGGATTTGAAACCGGGAGTGATCAATCTTCTCCCTAAATTCCATGGTTTAGACAGTGAAAGTGCCTATCAACACCTTAGGGAGTTTGATGAGGTAATCACCACCATGCACTTTGCAAATATGACTGAAGATGTAGTAAGACTTAAATTCTTCCCTTTCACTCTTAAGGATAAAGCCAAGGGTTGGCTTTATGCATTGAGGCCAAGATCAATTGGGTCATGGAATGATATGCACAGAGAATTTATAAAAAAATTCTTCCCTACTCACAAAACGAACATGCTTAAGCGCCTTATCATGAACTTTGCCCAAAAGGAGGATGAAACCTTTTCCCAATGTTGGGAGAGATTCAAGGACCTATTAAACGCATGCCCACATCATGGCTATGAAAATTGGCGGATTATAAGTTTTTTCTATGAAGGACTGATTCCATCCATGCGCCAATTTATAGAGATGATGTGTAATGGGGAGTTCATGAATAAGGAAGCTGATGAAGCATGGGATTATCTGGAAGAATTGGCTGAAAGTGCACAATCTTGGGACACATCTAAACCAACAAATTCCAAGATTGGCCAACAAAAGGAAAAGGGAGGAATGTATGTCTTATCAGAAGAAGATAGCATAAGTGCACGGTTGGCTAGCCTTACAAGAAAGGTCGAAGCCATGGAATTAAGGAAAGGAGAAACAATCAACTCCACTGAGGTTGAAACTGTTTGTGGAATTTGTGCTGGAAATCAACATGCTACACCAGATTGTCCCACAATTTCAGCAGTCCAAAGCATCCTACAAGAACAAACAAATGCCATAAACAGTTATCAGCAGCAATATGGTGCTCCAAACTCAAACACGTATAATCCTAATTGGAAGAACCATCCCAACTTCAGTTGGAGGAATGGACCCACTGCAAATGCAAACAACACTCCAAAAGTATCACTAGAAGAGATGTTGGGTGCACTCGTATCGGTCCAGAATGAGTATAACAAGACAAATTCTCTAAAAATAGATGGGTTCATGCAAGAGCAATTGAAATTCAATCAAAATTCAAACCAAGCCATTAATGAATTGAAAACATCTCTGGCTAGAGTTGAAGCTCACCTGAGTGGTAGAGAGAAGGGCACACTTCCTGCTCAAACTCTTCCTAACCCAAGGACCCAGTATGAGATACAAGATGCAAGCTCATCCTCCCACCATACGGAACATGTCCAAGCTATCACCACTTTGAGAAGTGGGAAAGAAATTGATAAATCCAATCCGGTGAAGGCTCCCAAGCCTAAGGATCCGGAAACTCCCAAAGAGGATGATAGCCCAAACAATATTCCACAAGAGAAAGAACCGGAAAGACAATACAAGCCGGTTGCCCCATTTCCACAAAGGTTGATTTCACCTAAACCTTTAGATAAAAATCTGGAAATTCTGGAAGTTTTCAAGCAGGTGAAGATCAACATTCCGCTGTTGGATGCAATAAAACAAATACCATCTTATGCCAAATTTTTAAAGGAATTGTGTACAATCAAAAGAAAACATAACGTCCACAACAAAGTGCTTTTGGCTGAGAATTTGAGTGCCATCATCAAACAAGAGGTGCCCCAAAAATACAAAGATCCGGGTAGTCCAACCATATCATGCATCATAGGAGACTACCAAATTAAACAAGCCCTACTCGACTTGGGGGCAAGTGTGAATCTCATTCCATACTCGGTCTATGAACAACTTGGGTTAGGTGAATTGAAACCCACCAAAACCACACTCCAACTTGCTGATAGATCCATCCGGATACCGAGAGGAATGGTAGAGGATGTTCTAGTCCAAGTTGATAAATTCTACTACCCAGTAGATTTTATTGTCTTGGACACACATCCTGTGATAGGCACCGGTACTCAAATTCCCGTCATACTTGGACGACCATTTCTAGCTACCTCAAACGCCATTATCAATTGTAGAAACGGACTTATACAAATGTCCTTTGGAAATATGACCCTTGAGCTTAACATATTTGAGTTATGCAAACAACCGCGGGAAGTTGATGATGATATCCACGAATTAAACATGATCGAATCATTCGTGGAAGGTACAATCCCCTTGTCACTATTTTCCGACCCTTTGGAGGCATGTGTGGCCCATCTCCATGATATGAATGATGATACAACACAAGAGATGGATGCCATTCTAGATGTGATGATGGTGCGTGAAAATAAAAGATGGAGGACCCCAATTGAACCTTTGCCTATAAATGAGAACAAGGCCCTCCCATCCAACATTAAGGCACCAAAACTCGACCTAAAACCATTGCCAAGTGAGCTAAAATATGTTTATTTAGGTCGAGATGAGACATATCCAGTGGTGATTTCTTCCCACTTGGATGAGGAACAAGAGAGTAGGCTAATAGCCACTCTATTAGAGCACAAGAGTGCCATCGGATGGACAATTGCGGATCTCAAAGGCATAGACCCACTGATTTGCACTCACCGCATACATCTTGAGGAAAATGCAAAGACATCCCGGCAACCACAAAGACGACTAAATCCAAATATGAAGGATGTGGTTAAGGCCGAAGTGGTGAAACTATTGGATGTAGGTATCATTTACCCAATATCTGATAGCCAATGGGTGAGCCCAACTCAAGTGGTACCTAAGAAATCCGGAACAACCATTGTAACCAATACCAATAATGAACTCGTACCAACTAGAGTCACTACCGGTTGGAGAATGTGCATTGACTACAGGAAGCTAAACACTGTCACGAGGAAAGACCACTTCCCCCTACCGTTTGTTGATCAGATTTTAGAACGGTTGGCGGGTCATTCCCACTTTTGCTTCCTTGATGGCTATTCAGGGTACAACCAAATAGAAATTGCCCGTGAAGACCAAGAAAAGACTACATTCACATGTCCATTCGGCACTTTCGCCTATCGACGGATGCCGTTTGGACTATGTAATGCCCCTGCCACTTTTCAGCGTTGTATGATGAGCATCTTTTCTGACATGGTGGGGACAATTCTCGAAGTCTTCATGGATGATTTTTCCGTATTCGGTTGTAGCTTTGATGAGTGCCTTGAGCACTTGAAATCTGTGCTAAAAAGATGTGAAGAGAAGAACCTTGTGCTCAATTGGGAAAAGTGCCACTTCATGGTTAAAAAGGGAATTGTACTTGGTCACATCGTTTCACAAAATGGAATTGAGGTGGACAAGGCGAAAATTGACCTTATCTCTAACCTTCCACCACCCAAAAGCATACGAGATATACGGTCCTTTTTAGGACACGCAGGATTTTATAGACGGTTCATAAAGGATTTCAGTTCACTCTCTCGTCCTTTATGCAACCTACTTCAAAAGGAAAATTCATTTGAGTGGAGTGAAGAATGTCAAAAGGCCTTTACCACCCTTAAAGGCATGTTGACATGCGCCCCAATAATGCAACCACCTGATTGGAGCCTTCCTTTTGAGATTATGTGCGATGCTAGCGACTATGCTATTGGGGCCATGTTAGGCCAAAGAAAAGATAAAAAGCCATGTGTTATCTACTATGCAAGTAGAACCCTAAACTCAGCCCAGGCAAACTACACCACTACTGAAAAGGAACTTTTATCCGTAGTTTTTGCCTTGGAGAAGTTCAGATCCTACTTGATTGGATCCAAGATCATTGTATTCACTGACCATGCCGCGCTTAAGTATCTTCTCTCTAAGAAGGATGCTAAACCACGGTTATTAAGATGGATTCTCCTACTCCAAGAATTCGACTTAGAAATACGTGATAAGAAAGGAGTAGAGAATGTAGTAGCTGACCACCTCTCTCGACTTGTCCTCACTGATTCCCCTGAAACGACTGCAATCAATGACATGTTCCCTGATGAACAACTTTTTGCTGTTTCCCAATTGCCATGGTATGCGGACATTGCTAATTATCTTGCTACAGGTACAATTCCTACATATTGGAAAAAGCAAGATAAGGATAGATTCTTCTCAGAGGTACGGAAATTTCTATGGGACGACCCATACTTGTTCAAGTATTGTCCCGACCAAATCATAAGGAGATGTGTCCCAGATAATGAGCAACAAAGTATCATCTCCTTCTGTCATTCTCAAGCATGTGGTGGCCATTTTTCGGCTAAAAAGACCACAGCGAAAATTCTGCAATGTGGGTTTTATTGGCCCACCATGTTCAAAGACACACATGAGTTTTGCAAAACTTGCGAACCTTGTCAGAAATTAGGAGGAATCTCCCGTAGAAATATGATGCCACTCAATCCCATCTTAATTATCGAAATTTTTTATTGTTGGGGCATCGATTTCATGGGCCCATTCCCATCTTCTTTTGGAAACTTATACATCTTGCTCGCCGTTGATTATGTTTCCAAATGGGTCGAGGCCATCCCTTGCCGGAATAATGACCATAAAACGGTCATTCGATTCTTAAAAGAAAACATTCTTTCCTGGTTTGGAACGCCTCGAGTCATCATAAGTGATGGAGGATCTCACTTTTGCAATCGCCCTTTTGAAGCATTAATGAAGAAATATGGCGTAACGCACAAAGTGAGCACTCCCTATCACCCACAAACTAGTGGACAAGCTGAGATATCCAATAGAGAGATTAAACACATTTTAGAGAAAACGGTGCATCCTGATCGCAAGGATTGGTCACTTCGACTTACCGATGCGCTTTGGGCCTACCGTACTGCCTTTAAAACTCCTATTGGAATGTCTCCCTATAGACTTGTCTATGGGAAGGCTTGTCACTTGCCTGTGGAGTTGGAACATAAGGCATATTGGGCTATTAAGAAGATAAATTTCAATCCTGACAAGGCAAGCTCGTTACGCAAACTACAATTGAATGAACTTGCAGAAATCCGTAATGAAGCTTATGAGAATGCAAGAATTTACA
The DNA here is from genome assembly GCA_003013855.2 of Liriodendron chinense. Lineage (NCBI taxonomy): Eukaryota > Viridiplantae > Streptophyta > Magnoliopsida > Magnoliales > Magnoliaceae > Liriodendron > Liriodendron chinense. The sequence continues at coordinate 9,492 of PVNU02003145.1, forward strand.
AGGACAAGACGAAGATATTCCACGATAAGAATATTCTTCGCAAGACATTCACGATAAATCAAAAAGTCCTCATGTATAATTCTCGCTTACATCTATTTCCGGGAAAATTGAGATCTCGGTGGACCGGTCCCTACATTGTGCAAACTGTCTATCCATATGGGACTGTTGAGCTATTAAATCCAAGGAACGGCAACATTTTTAAAGCAAATGGGCAGCGATTAAAGCCGTTCTTTGAGAACTTCCCTTCAGAAGATATGTCCATACCTCTGAATGATCCTGTGTATCAGGATGATTGATCTCCTAGTCTGATGGAGGTATAGAGTAGTTAGGATTAGGATTTTGCTGCTTTTGTTTTCGTTTTCATAGGTTTGTTAGAAGGAGGAAGATCTTCACTTTTCTCTCTCTCAGGTACTATCTTTCCTCACTCCCTTTTATTTTCAAATTGCTCTCATGTTTTGCTCATTGCACATCTTTTACATTGAGGACAATGCAAGATTTGGTTGGGGGGTGTAGGATCTCTTGGATGAATTCAGCGATTTGCAACATTTCAAGCAATCATGTGGAAATTTTTTCGATTTTTCAAAAATTTGAAACTCTTTTGGAAAACACTGGTTCTAGGCATTCGAGTTGATATGAGCATAAGAGGAGGAGATATGAAGTGTATAGGGCTGGAAGTCTGGAATTCCTCACAGCATAATGGTTTTTATATGTGAACTCCCCTATTTTTGTGATTGATAGAAAATCTGAACACTTTTACACCTAGTTCACATTACACGATTTTCATGAGTTGAAGGGATTATGTGACTTATGAATTAGCTAAACTTTGAATTAAGGTATTGAGAAATCAGGCCGGGGTACTTTGTCCATCCTTGTCCATGGAAAAATAATGAAAGATATGGATTTGTAAAAATCCTATCTAATTTAAAAAGAAAAAGGAAAAGGAAGGATGAAATTGGGAATGTGGAAAAATGGTGGAGAATTCCGATTAGGGCTACCTACTACCAACCGGGGGATGGTCTACCCGTAACCAAAGCCGGAAATGGGACGTAGTGTGAAAGTCGTCGGAAGGACGGTAAGGCAAATTCCTGTCATTGGCTTGATGTGGCTCTATGTACCTTGAGTTCTATAGTCTAGTTGATCTATGAAGAAGATAATCCTAGAAACTCGTGGAATGAATTTTCACTACCCACACTAGGTGAAATTTGTTCAAGTCTTTCTATTTATCAACCAATCAGCGGGAATTTCATATAAATGCCTATTATGTTTTGAGGGTTTACGGTTTCAACCTCTGTCGCCTAATATTTTTGAATCTTATGCTTATGTACCTTGGAATGTATAGAAGGAGGGTTTCTGAAGGAGAGTTGAGTTTTTGAAGAATAGGATTAGTTGCACGCATGTTTTGCTCGGGACTAGCAAAATGCTGGTTGGGGGGTGTGTTGAGCTCTTAATTGTGCATATTCTAACCCCAATTCATCACTCATTGTGCATGGTTTATATGGGTTGAAAGCTAATTCAATGCATGTTTTGTGACTACAGGATTGAGGGTGGACTCTACTCAATTAAAGACACAAAGAGATCATTTTGAACTATTCTAATGGAGATTACTTGAGGACCAAAGAAGAAAAGAAGAGAGAAAGTGAAAGAAAGAAGCAAGGAAAGAAAGAAAAGGAAGAATGTAGATGCATGAAGACTGCCGACCGGTCATGACCGGTCGGCCAAGAGGGCCAGACCGGTCTTGACCGGCCAGCTATGAACAATGGACTAGTATTGCATAAGGCCGACCGGTCATGACCGGTCGGCCATGATCGCTGGATAGAGAGGCTGGAATTTCAATGAACTAAGGCCGACCGGTCATGACCGGTCGGCCATGGCTGCTGGTATGAGAAGAAAAACGTCCGACCGGTCATGACCGGTCGGACATCATTGCTGGAATGAAGACTGCTGGAGTGCTGTCACTTGAGGCCGACCGGTCTTGACCGGTCGGCCATGCGTACTAAGTTAGAACTTTCTAATTTCTTTCCGAAATTCTCTGCGCTGCGTAAGTGTTACGCACTTTCTCGATTCTTCCGAAGTCGTGGAGCCTCCAGACTATAAATAGACACCTAGGGATTGTTCCTAGGGCATCCTAGAAGGGCTCAAGCGAGGTTGGAGGCTGTGGAAGTGAAGATTGGAGTTTCACAACTCCTTTTGGTTTGCTTTGCTGTTTTCATGCTTTTTGTAGTTGTTTCATGTTTCCTTGGATCATGAGCAGCTAAACCTCTTAGCTAGGGCTAAGAGGTGAAGCTTGTAGTGTATCCAAGATGTTTTAATTCGTAGTTAAGTGGTTTTCAGTTTTGGAATTCATGATTATGAACTAAGGTTTGAAGTTTATGCAAGTTTTTAAGTAATTTCTCTTAGTCTTGTGATGACTCATGGATGTTTGGATGAATTACTTATCTTCTTATTTGGTTTGCAACGGTCTGGACCTGTATGATCTGAGGAATCGGAGTGCGCTCTAGCACTAAGCTCTTCATGAAGGGACTTCATGCCAAAGTTCTAGTTTTGGTTGATTATCTGGAATATGTATGGACTGTGCATATAATTTGAATCCAGTTCAAATCATGATCTAGCCTTGTCTTGTGAGAAGACTTGAGGATGGTTATGATTGGGAATTGGACCTATAGAAAAGGTGAATGACCTATGCAATGAGCATGCTCAGATCAGCCTAGAGTTGAGTGAACATTATGTACAGAACTTACATGTTACAGACTTCTGGTTTAATAGTTCTATTATCCGACTAGATAGACCTGACTGGTGATTCTAGTTGAGAGAATGGGAAACCACAGCGGATTGAACATCGAGGATTGCTACAAGTGGATCCTCGAACCCCTAGTGCCTTCTTATAATTGTTTACATTCAATTTAGATTAAACTGTTAGTCACACACATTCTATTCAAACTTTGATTGTTAGCTTCAATAGAAACTTGTGGATGAGTTTGTGACATCCTACATAAGTCCCTGTGGATCGACCTCGGTATTACCGAGTTTATTACTACATCGCAACCCTACACTTGGGGAAGCGAACACTCATCCGCGGATAGACATTTCGGAAAAAGAGATTATGCAAAAGGCGGAAGTCCCACGTCATTGAGGACGCTCGAAGTGCACCACCCACCCATTAGGGTGTCCCCTCACCACATAAAAATTTAGCGATAACTAGGTTGGGTTTGGGACCCAAGGATGAAAAATCAAAGGAAGGCTCCTCAACAAGTGGAATCCCAACAAAATCTGAGATGGACTTCAATGTAAACGGGCAAATCCGGTCACCAACCTCGACTTTGAAGGAGGGGGGAGAAGACGTGACATGAATACAAGATGCATAGAATTTTCTGACAACATCAAATTGGACCGGGCCCCCCATGTGAAGTACGGGGCCCCAATTGATGGCATCCAACATCGAACGCACGTCGAAGTCAGACAAATCACCCAAATTGACAGATTTCTCACAGACGACCTCCTTATCTTTGAAATCATCCCAATGAGTGGAATGGGATGAGACTTTTGCCCCCATAGATTTAGATTTAGCAGGTGGAACCGAAGAGGAGGCAGCCCCTTTCCCTTTGGAAGCGGCTTTCTTGGACTTTAAAGGGCGAGGAGGAGGCTTAGGTTTAGCCTTGGAACGATCACTCCTCCCCAAAGGGAACTCATCCTCGCTCTCTGAGGATGACATGGAAAGGGCAAGAGGATCTCTAGAACACTTCAAGAGATGAAGGAAAGAGATGAACAAAAGAAGATAGAGAGTGTAGAGAAGGAATCTCTTACCAACCAAGAGAAGTGAAGTTGAGGAGGTTCGAACCTCAAATCTATCAAGGACTCAGCTCAAAAACACCTTGGAGAGCTAGAGGAGAAGCTGGAACATCAGGTGGAGGTGAGAAAATGAGAAGAACTGCCCTAAAATGGGCACAAAACAGGTTTAAATACCCCCTACCCGGTCGGCACACGCGTGGACGGGGCTAGCACTGGGACGCACGACCGGTCATGACCGGTCGTGGGACGGAAACAGGGCCACCATCTGGATTCTCTTCAAAGCCCGACCGGTCATGACCGGTCGGCATGCTTAACTGGACGAGTCCAAAGGGATTTGGGAGACGCCCGACCGGTCTTGACCGGTCGGCTGGCCGGTCAGCAGCAATATTTCCATTTTATTGACAGGGATCCTGTATTGGAACAGCTGGATAGAGTCTGTCCTTTGGACAGGCCTTTGAAATCAAGTACCCTTAGCTAGGGTGCATCATCAATGGTCATGGTGTACCAAGGTACACTAATCTCAAGATGACCCCTGAGGTCCAGATATGACAATAATTGGCTAGAAAATGGGACTATGATCCCGGATATACGTGAACAGCAATGAAAAGAGGCCATGATCCTCAGATATACCTATAACGAACAGAAAGAGAGGCTAAATCCTCAGATTTTTCCTGCAAAACAGACACTTGTTAGCTACACTAGATACATCCAACACCAATGGACTTCTGGAGGTTCGAAAATCGAACCGAGTCCAAAGGTTTTGTTAGAATGTCAGCTAGCTGATTCTCTGTAGGCACATATTCGAGAGATATGATTTTATCTTCAACCAGTTCTCGAATAAAATGGTGCCTAATGTCTATGTGCTTAGTGCGAGAGTGCTGAACAGGATTTTTCGATATATTTATGGCACTCGTATTGTCGCAAAATAACATCATTGTGCCTTGTTTGATCCCAAAATCGGTTAGGGTTTGTTTCATCCATAATAGCTGGGCACAACAACTACCAGCAGCAATGTATTCTGCTTCGGCTGTGGATAAAGAGATAGAGTTTTGCTTCTTACTGTGCCATGCCACAAGGCAGTTTCCAACATAAAAACAACCACCGCTGGTAGATTTGCGATCATCCATGTTACCAGCCCAGTCGGCATCTGAGTACCCTGCAATATCTGTAGAGGAATCAAAGGGGTACCAAAGACCGTATTCGGTGGTGCTTCCAACAAACCGAATGATCCGCTTAACAGCGGTAAGATGAGATTCTTTGGGATCAGCCTGAAATCGAGCACACGCACCAACACTAAAAGCAATGTCTAGTCTACTAGCAGTGAGGTAAAGGAGACTACCAATCATGCTTCTATAAAGATGTTGATCTACACTTTTCCCTGCAAGGTCTTTTGATAATTTAACAGTGGTGCTCATAGGTGTAGTGTAGGAACGACCAGAGTCTAAGCCAAATCTCTTGACAAGGTCTTTAGCATACTTGGCTTGAGTAATGAATATTCCTGATGCAAGTTGTTTTACTTGAAGCCCTAGAAACATGTTGAGTTCTCCTACCATACTCATCTCAAATTCAGATGTCATTAATTCAGCAAAGGAGATGGACATTTTCTCACATGTGGATCCAAACACAATGTCATCCACATAAATCTGGGCAATCAATACAGAATTCTCGGCTTCTCTAATAAATAGAGTTTTGTCTACGCTCCCCCTAGCAAAATCATGGTCTATAAGAAACTGAGTTAAGCGTTCATACCATGCACGGGGTGCTTGCTTGAGTCCGTAAAGCGCCTTTTTCAACCGGTAAACCTTGTGAGGATACTTAGGATCAATGAATCCTTTTGGTTGTTCAACATACACTTCCTCATCAAGAATACCATTCAAGAAGGCGCTCTTTACATCCATTTGAAATAGTTTGAACTTTAAAGCACAAGCAACAGCCATAAGAATTCTAATAGACTCGAGTCTGGCTACAGAGGCAAATGTTTCATCAAAATCAATGCCTTCTATTTGTGAATATCCCTGAGCCACTAACCGAGCCTTATTTCGTATTACATTCCCAGATTCATCGGATTTGTTTTTGAAAATCCATTTGGTTCCAATCACATTTTTCCTTTCCGGCCTGTCAACCAGATACCATACATCATTTCTAATGAATTGTAGAAGCTCTTCCTGCATTGCAAGAATCCAGAATTCATCATTTAGAGCTTCATCAGCATTTTTTGGTTCAATTTTTGATGTGAAACACAGGTGACTGTTGACTGCCTCCAATTGCCTCCTGGTTTTAACACCAATGCTAGGATCCCCAATGATTTGATTGAGGGGGTGATCCTTGACAATTTGTACATCACCAGGAGCAGTGGGGGCATTTGGAGATGAGGGTGGTTTATCAGATTTACCTATCTCGCATATGCCCTCATCTTCTTCTTCATCACCTGGAGACACAGGTTTATCCAAGCTATCGTCCACAGTCACATTGATTGACTCTTGGACAGATGAGGTTCAAAGGTTGTAAACACGAAAAGCTCTACTATTCAATGAGTATCCCAAGAAGATACCCTCATCACTTTTGGATTCAAATTTTCCAAATTTTCTCGGTCTCTCAGAATATAGCATGTACTACCAAAGACCTTAAAGTATTTAACATTCGGTGTTTTTCCACACCACAGTTTATAAGCTGTTTTGTTTAAACCTGCCCTCAAATAAACCCGATTAACAATATAGCAGGCAGTGTTAACAGCTTCGGCCCACAGATTTTGAGCAAGTTTCTTATTATTAAGCATGGCTGTGGCCATATCCAACAACACTCTGTTCTTCCTTTCAGCAACCCCATTTTGTTGAGGTGTTTTGGGAGCTGAGAACTCATGACAAATGCCCAATTCATCGCATAATGCCTTAAAGCGATGATCTTCAAATTCACCGCCGTGATCACTCCTGATTCTTGCTACCATGTATCCTTTCTCATTTTGAAGTCGCTTCACTAGTTTTTTGAATTCCTCAAAAGTGTCAGATTTTTCTCTTAGGAAGGCGACCCATGTGAATCTGGAGTAATCATCAACGATTACAAGGAAGTATCGTTTTCCACCTTGGCTAAGTACTCTGGTAGGACCGACTAGGTCCATGTGTAGCATTTCAAATGGTTTTGATGTTACCAGGATAGAGGTTCTCTTGTGTGCAACCTTGATTTGTTTACCTTTTTGGCATGCGGCGCACACAGTATTTGGTCTTCTACCCATCTTGGGTAGACCTCTCACCAAATTTTTCTGACTTAGTTTGAACAGATTTCTATAATGTACATGACCGAGTCGATGGTGCCATAATTCCGTTTCATCCTGAACGGCCATGTGACACATGGTGGAGGAGCTTGAATTGTTGTGATTTTCAATGACATAGCAATTGTCTCCTGTGCGTAGACCTTTCATGACTAATTTTCCTGTGGAGTTCATGATCTTGCACATATCTTTGGAGAAGCTTACTGAGTGCTCTTCATCACAAATCTGTGAGATACTCAGTAGGTTGTGTTTAAGGCCATCAACATACAATACATTTTCAATTTCAGGCAAACCTGGCCCTGTGATGGTTCCTTTACCAATGATCTTAGCTATGCTCCCATCACCAAATGTGACAGACCCACCATCAAATTCGTCATATGCACAAAATTGAGATCTATCACCTGTCATGTGTCTAGAACAACCACTATCCAAGTACCATCTAGGAGTATTCCCAGCTTTTAAGGCAGTATGAATGACTAAGCACTTGTTCTTAACAACCCATTTAGTTGTTGTCTTTTTATAAGGGATGTTCTTATGATAAGATTCTCTAGTTTTCTTGGGAGAATCAGATTTTTCTTTTTCATGCAAAAGAAGAGCAGTTTTCAAATTCAGCATTTTAACTTGCTCCAATAGTTCATCCATCCTCTTGTCCTTCCTAGGAAAAGCAGGATAATTCTTTCGAATGTTTTCCCTCTTAGGTGAAGAATGCATGGGAGGATTCCAATTAGCTTGGACATTTTTCCCGGTCGGTACAAATTTACCTTTCAAGTTTCTGACCGGATTTTTGAATACCAAGCACTCAAATTTTAAGTGGCCAATGTCTCCACAAGCATGGCAGATAGGAGATGCTCTAGTTTTACTTCCGGATGCACCATGACCATTTTTTATAATTGGATGGACTGAGGTGGTTTTCGAAGTGTGACTATCATAGCCCAAACCTCTTTTGTCCATTGGTGATCTTGCAACACCGAGGAGTTTTTCCAAGTTTTCTTCTCCTTGAGCGAACCGTCTTCTAGAGTCAACGACTTGACACTTAAGACGATTGATTTCATTGTTCGCCTCTTTGACTTCTCTCTCAAGTCTAGCATGCTTGTCGAGAGATTCACCACTTATGAACTCTTTCTTTTCTTGTTCAAGCTCATCATTCTTCTTTTTCAGCTCTTCTAAGTCTTGACTCAACTTTTGATTCTCTATTTTCAATCCGTCAAGATTTTTCATCAGTTTGTCATTTTTAGCCTTCATTTGGCCCAACTTGTTGATGGTATTTATATTTTCAATGTATAGTTGGTTATAAACCTCCTGAAGGCCTTCCTCCTCATCCTCATCATCACTCAAGGAATCATTTTCTGTGTTGGAGGATTCATGATCATCAATGTCTCCGGTGGTCTTCGAAATGGGCTCAATTTGAGGTACAATATCAGTAATGGAGGCCATTAAAATTCTGATTGAACCTTGCTCCTCCTCACTTTGGTATAGGACTGATTCTGATTCAGATTCTTCAGTCTCATCCCATGTAGCCGCCATTGCCTTTTTCTTGGCTTTGTTATTGGTGCACTCGGATGCAATGTGACCAAATCCTCTACACTTGTAGCATTGAGGATCTTTTGACTTAAGAAATTTTCCTTTGTTGTTCTTGGAGTCAAAAGGTTTACCCTTCTGGTAGGGTTTCCTTCTAGAGGTATTTCCTTTAGTTTTGAAGAATTTTTGAAATTTCTTGGCCATAAGTGCCATTTCTTCTAAATCAGGATCTTCCTCACTCCCACATTCAGACTCTTGCTTCTTGTGGGAAGATTTCAGGGCTGTACTTTTGGATTTAGAGGGAGTTTTGAAACCTAGCTCATAGGTTTGGAGGGACCCAAGTAATTATTCAACTTTCATGGTATTTAGGTCCCTACATTCTTCGATAGTAGTGACTTTGGAAGAGAACCGGTCCGGAAGGGATATCAGAATTTTCCTACATAGTCTATGCTCCGGAACGGGATCCCCCAAGCCCCACATTTCATTTGTAATCTTGTTCAGCTTGGTATAGAAGTCAGTAAATGTTTCATGCTCCTCCATAGTAATATTTTCAAATTGTGTGGAGAGGCGCTGAAGTTTTGAGTTTTTAACAATGCTTGTTCCTTCATGAGTAACCTCAAGGATGTCCCATGCCTGCTTACTGGTTGTGCAATTTTGAATCCGGCCAAATTCATCTTTAGATACTGAACAAAAGATGGCATTCAGCCCTTTGGCATTACAGACCCGTTGACCTTTATCATAATCGGTCCACATTGCCTTTTCTTTTGGCTTGAGGACATCCGGTTCACCTTCCTTACATATAGTGACCATTGGGGGTTTATATCCAATATCAATCATATCCCTAACGTCCGAATCAATAGATTCCAAAAAGATGCGCATTCGGGCTTTCCAGTATGGATAGTTAGACCCATCAAAGAAGGGAAGTTTAGTAACGGATGAAGAGTCCTCTCTAGACATATTTTCAAGCTAGGGGTTCGAGGATCCACTTGTAGCAATCCTCGATGTTCAATCCGCTGTGGTTTCCCATTCTCTCAACTAGAATCTGAAATTGCGGTTTTACCGCTAATAGAGATACTTGGAGATATGCCTAATGTCCTAGAGGGGGGGTGAATAGGACTTTTTAAAACCAATTACAATTAAAAACTGATTCAGACAATCTTATCAACTAAGACAATCACAATAGCATTCAGACATTTATATGAGCAGTTTGTAAGCAAGGACTATCATAGGCATTTCATCAAACAGTTAGCATTCATGATTGACTAAACCATTCAACACATAGCAATCATTCAATCTCAAAATGCAAGGCGATTTATAGTGGTTCGGTTTCCCTACTCCACTCCCGGTTCACGATCTCAACCTATGAGACCACCGGATTTCACTATAGTCTTGGTTTTAAATCAGGTTAACCATCAACCTTGACATCCTTTGATCTAGGACAGCGTATACCATCCGCCGATGGCCCAATCCAGGGACTTGACGAGTTTGGATCTCAAACTCTCACCAATCCTAATCCAAGGATGGTCACGTACCCTCCCGCCGGAGTTTCCCAATCCAGGGAATAGAGATTTAAAAGATGGACTCTCAAATACTAGACATACCTAGACGTTTGAGCCCCGATTCGATGCCTTTGATGAGTAGCTTCAGCTCCACGTGCTTCAGCTCCTCTTTTGAGCTCCCAAGATCAGCTACCGATGCAAATGATGAGGATATGTCGATGCCGGGTAGTTGGGAGAGAGTTGGTCTAGTTCCTCTTGCCTATTCAATGCAATGGTAATGAGGGAACTACCAATCTTCACTCATTCAATGGCTTTAAGTGACCTAATAATGATTTTCGGAAGGTAGGTCAGCCATGAATGAAAGTCTTGAGTTCATACTTCAAACTGAGCTTAGAATACTCAATGACAAGCCATTAATGGCCAAGTTTGAATGATGAACTCAAGGGAGTTAAGAGGGAGGAAGGATGGAAGTAAATGCTCTCTCACTCTCAGCTCTGAATGGGTGTTGAATGCATGCCAAGAAAGACCTCAAAACCTGGCTTTATAGAGCCCCAAATGATAGCCCCAACGGATCTAAAACGGTCACGTCCGACCTGTCAGAGATAGGACTCGACCGGCCGGACGAACCGGTCAGCGTTCAAAAACCAAAGGGGACATATGGGACTGGCCGACCGGTCATGACCGGTCGGACTCCCTTGCTGGAGAGGCTACATACTATGGGCCGACCGGTCATGACCGGTCGGACCCTCTTGCTGGAGAGGCTACACTACCTGGGCCGACCGGTCATGACCGGTCGGACCCTTTTGCTGGAACCTCTTGAAACGTCTGGCCGACCGGTCTTGACCGGTCGGCAGTGCTTGCTGGAGTATATCGTTTTTCCTGGCCGACCGGTCATGACCGGTCGGCTAAGCCTGCTGGAGTATATCATTTTACCTGGCCGACCGGTCATGACCGGTCGGCTAAGCCTGCTGGACAATGCAATCTGATGGCCAACCAGTCAAGACCGGTCGGCTGTCCGCAATCTTAACTCACAGCAAGTTGTCCATCTGATCTTAACACAGCAAGATAGCTGAGGTGATTGAGAGGCCTGGCCGCTGTTTAGACATAGTGAGCTTGCAGGACCAAGATTCTCAACATAGCAGAGGATCACTATAAGTGATGAGGTGCAAGGGTCCAATCTATGGACATATCTTCTTTTACATTTAGCACCAATCCAGGGATCACAAGCCTGATCAACTTGTGCAAGGGTCGAGAAGAATGGGGATAGGAAATGTGAGTCTTTTACGCCATTCTTTGATGTTTTGGGTTTCCTATGGTCAATCTATATGCAACTTACCTGGGATCTTATTTCAGCATGAGCTTGAGCAATGGACGAAGCGTAATCTTCAAGACTTGATACTTCAATACTTCGACCGGGGCTCATATGACAAGACGCGACCAACCAACACGCCAATTGACAATAAAAGGTGTACTAACAGAATCACCAGTCAGGTCTATCTAGTCGGATGATAGAACTATTAAACCAGAAGTCTGTAACATGTAAGTTCTGTGCATAAAGTTCACTCAACTCTAGGCTGATCTGAGCATGCTCATTGCATAGGTCATTCACCTTTTCTATAGGTCCAATTCCCAATCATAACCATCCTCAAGTCTTCTCACAAGACAAGGCTAGATCATGATTTGAACTGGATTCAAATTATATGCACAGTCCGTACATATTCCAGATAATCAACCAAAACTAGAACTTTGGCATGAAGTCCCTTCATGAAGAGCTTAGTGCTAGAGCGCACTCCGATTCCTCAGATCATACAGGTCTAGACCGTTGCAAACCAAATAAGAAGATAAGTAATTCATCCAAACATCCATGAGTCATCACAAGACTAAGAGAAATTACTTAAAAACTTGTATAAACTTCAAACCTTAGTTCATAATCATGAATTCCAAACTGAAAACCACTTAACTACGAATTAAAACATCTTGGATACACTACAAGCTTCACCTCTTAGCCCTAGCTAAGAGGTTTAGCTGCTCATGATCCAAGGAAACATGAAACAACTCCTAAAAGCATAAAAACAGCAAAGCAAACCAAAAGGAGTTGTAAAACTCCAATCTCCACTTCCACAGTCTCCAACCTCGCTTCAAGCCTTCTAGGATACCCTAGAAACAATCCCTAGGTGTCTATTTATAGTTTGGAGGCTCCCCAATGTCGGAAGAATCGGAAATTTGCGTAACACTTACGCAGCGCAGAGAATTTCGGGAAGAAATTAGAAAGTTCCAACTCAGTACGCATGGCCGACCGGTCCAGACCGGTCGGCCTCAAGTGAAAATACTCCAGCAGGTATGCCCGACCAGTCAAGACCGGTCGGGCCTTGTAGAACCTCAATCCAGCAAGCCACTCCGGCCGGTCAAGACCGGTCGGATGTTTTTCTTCACATTGCAGCAACACTGACCGACCGGTCTTGACCGGTCGGTCCTATTCATTGAATTCCCAGTAGCACTGTCCGACCGGTCATGACCGGTCGGACGTCTTCGGCAGCATCCTTCATACATGGCAGACCGGTTACTGATTGGTCTGACTTCCTTGGCCTACTGGTCACGACCGGTCAGCACTTTTTCTTCTTTGCTTTCTTCTCTTTCTTTCTTCTTTTCTCTTCTCTCCTTGCTTTCTTCTCTTTGATCTTCCTTCAATACTTCATCCTATGGTCTTCAATACTTGTAAGGAGCCTCATTTAGCTTTCAAATGGTGAGCTCTCCATCTTGTCCCTACAATCACACATCATGCATTAAGTTAGTTCTTTAAACGTATATATCGTGCATAATGAGTGATGCATTGGGGTTAGAATATGCATAATTATGAGCTCAACACTCCGTCCATCCAGCTACTCTTTTTCCAGCATCATCTCATTTGCATCTAGCATAAGTGCAACATTTACTTTTCTTCCAACCCCCCTGCTTCACTACAAACACCTTGATTACTCAAACACACATGCATATGTCTTTATATTAAGCACCTGTCAGTTCGAGCGTATGCTCTGGGCTTGCCCGTTGTTGGAACCTGCCCATCAGAAACTCTTACTGTTCAGACCTGCATTCATGCTTCACCATAAAACACCTTGATCATTCAAGCACACTGCATACGTCTTACATTAAGCACCTGTCAGTTCGAGCGTACGCTCTGGGCTTGCCCGTTGTTGGAACCTGCACATCAGAAACTCTTGCTGTTCAGACCCGCATTCATGCATCATGTCATCCATGAGAATATACGAGGATTAAACTAGACTTTCAAATATTCGATAGATTCTGTGAAGTAGAGACCGTACTTCGGTACGGGTAGTGTGTGGGGTGGTTAACCTCTTCCCACCCTGTAACCGTGATCCCTTACCTTGAATCTCTGGCCGCAGATCAACAGGAGTCATTTTAAAGGAAGGAATCTTCGGATTCCCTTCTCTAGCGTTTCTACGGGGTCTAGCCGACTGTAGATTCGAAGTAATTGGCTAGTGGCGACTCTGGTCTTATATAAACTCATTTAAACATATCCAGCTTAACACGACAACCAAACGAAGCCCTCGAGAACGAGGCAAGCCAGTGGCACAAACGGCGATTTCGCACTCACGCATCCTCATCTCCTTTTTTTCCGAAAGGAAAGGGGAAGGACGAGAAGAACGTTGTGGGGGAGCGTGGAAAAATCGGTGAGGGTCCACAGAATGGCGACTCTGCTGGGGACAAGCTAGTCCTACTAGTCGTGATCCGACTTGAAAAACAGAATCCTTCCCGTACTTGAAAGTCACTAATCCTCATACAATCTCATCTGCATAGCATTCTACCCAAAACCAAAAACAAAAACAATAGAAAATCCCAAAACCCAAAAAGAGTAGAGTACCGTCCTCACCATTGCGCCTCCTCGGGCTCAACGTACGCGGAGAAAACTTCCCTTCCGCAGCATAATCCGCACTCGGGCTCAGCAAGACATGTCCGACCACGAAGAAGAAACTCATCACTTCCCTGCTCTCGAAATGACCGAAGCGCAACCTCCAGCGCAACAGCCCGTTGACAATACGCCAATCATACAAGAATTGGCACAAGGAATGAGAGCAATGCAAGAAATGCTCTTGCAATTCATGCAAGCACAAACCACCGCAGCAGCCAACAATCAGGTTGGCCCAGTTTAGCAATCTCAACAACCATGCCGGATCCCTCCGGCCTCCAGTTCAAATCAAGCACAACCATCAGAGTCTGCCCAAGACTACCGATAGCAGCCTCCTCAGCCCTTTGCTATGGGGCATCCTTCTCAATACCTTCCTGCAACAACGGGACCATCTCAGAGCATCCCAGTCGCAGGGACTTCCAGTCAGCTTCCAGTCAATCTTGCAAACAACAATCTCAGTAGATCTCAGCATGTCCCCGCCGATGGGACACCTTTTCAATTCCAGCACATCCCCGCCGATGGGATTTCAATTCAATTTCCAGCAACAGGGACAGCACTGGCGAATGCCCACAATGGGGGTCAGTGTCAAGCCCACATCAATCAGCGGGCAGTGGCGAATACCCAACAAGGGGGTCACTTCCCAACATCTCAGCCTCCTGCAAACAGGAGCACTTTTCAATTCCAGCACATCCCCGCCGATGGGATTCCAGTTAATTTCCAGCAATCTTCAATTCAGCAAAATCCAGTTAATTTTCAGCAATCTTCAATTCAGCAAAATCCAGTCAATTTCCAGCAAGTTCCAGTTCAACCTTCAGTACAGTCTCCAGTTCAGTTACCATCATTTCAAGCACAAGTTCATCAGAATCCAGTTCAGTCATCAAATCAATTTCAGCAACCCGCGGTTGCTTTTCAACAAGCCCATAGGGTCGAAGACATCAACCACTATGCCGAAGAAGAACGTGCCTTACTCCAGGAGGCACCAGTCGCTCGAACAGATCACTCAGGACTGGACGAGTTGCGGGAGCAGTTCCAGATCTTGCAAAATCAGCTTCAGCGACAACAAGGGATCGACTTACCTTCGACCAAGTTCAGAGACTTGTGTCCTTTCCTAGATGCTCAAGTACCTCAAAACTTTGAGGTACCAAAATTCAAGAGATACGATGGCAGCGGTTGTCCCACAGCACATCTCAAGGCTTTCTGCGGGGAGCTGAGTGCAATCGCAGGAAATGAAGGGGCCCTTATTCGTTTGTTCCAAAAATCTCTGAAGGGCGATGCCCTAGATTGGTACACTTCATTGGACTGCCATCGCATCAGAACATGGTTGCAGCTTTCCCAGGCTTTCATCGACAGATTCGCAACAATCTCAACATGGCACCCAGAAGAGCCGACCTCGCAGCACTCAGGCAAAGGAGTGATGAAACACTATCAGCTTATGTGGGACGTTGGCGAGCTATGGCAGCCAGAATGCGGACACCCATCGACGACGAAGAACAAATCTCCATGATTGTTCATTCAACATATCCAGGCATATCCGGGTATCTCATCTCGCATCCATATGCGAACTTCTCGCAGCTAATCCGTGCTGGAGAGCAAGTCGAAGCAGGAATCCGTGCCGGGACGATCTCCCCATGGCCTCATCAAGCCACTCCAGTCAAGAGGAACAGAGTGGGAGGAAGACCTATCGGGCACGGGAATGGAAACCGCAGTGGTTCTCCTCCCCGCCCAACAGAGGTAAACAACATCAACACCACTGCTCAAGGAAATCAACTGCTCCCCCACAGGGACGTCAACAGTATCAGCAGAACCAAGTTCAGCATCAGCCTCAGCGATACAACCGAATCCTCAGCCACAGCCACCTCGACAACAGCAGCAGTTCAGGGGAAATGGCCAATACTCATACCAGAACAGGCAGAATTACAGGGAGTTCAGGAAGTTCACTCCACTCAGTCAACCACTTAGTCAAATCATGACTACGCTGGTACAAAAGCAGTTACTCACTCTGATGACACCTTGGCCTCCGCCTCATCCTCTGCCTCCAAACTACCGAGAAAATGAGTACTTGCCTACCATCAAGGACGTGGCCACGCCACTGATCGATGCTATACTTTGAAAAACGCCATACAAGACCTGATTGATGACCGCAAGATAGTCATCTCGGTCCCTGGAACTTCTCCAGCAGCTTCCACCAACATCCTTCAGAATCCTCTGCCTCAACATCCGACAGACCCCAGTTCGTCTCGTGGCCCTGCAGTCAATAGTATAGAAGAAGGGGATCATCTTGATCGCTTCTTCTCCCCCATCCAATCCATTCACGCCTACACTTATGAGCCAACAAATCCTCCTCCAGTCTTGCAAGGGGCAAGTCCCTTTCTTCCTTCAATCTCCGAGCCAGTAGTGCTTGAAGGAGCACCTCCATATGATATACCAGTTGTTCAATGGGCACCTTACAACCATTCAAGCTGTGAACCAGTCGTCCTAGAAGGAGCACAATCATACATCGAGCCCGTATACGAACCTGTCATCTTGCAAGGGGCAACTCAAGAACAATCCAATCCACAATGGAAGGATTATACTCATCAACAACAAGAACCCGTTGTATTGGAAGGAGCTCCTCCAGTTGAGCCGGTCATATTGCAAGGGGCAAGTCCCGGAGGCGTATCAATCACACTACGACAGCTCGGACGAACAGAGAAACCTCCTGCCATATCAAGAGGACCAGTATTCATTCCATGGGAGCCTCCCGCCCCAGGAACAATCAAGCCAGGACCACGACCTTATGTGGTCTATGAAGATAAGCCTCGATATTACCCCTTCAGCACAGGTAACAATGTAGTCCTCAAGGCAAAAGCTCCATACGAGGAAGATCTGGTACCCACAACAGCACCGTTGCAAGAACCGGTGGTCCTAGAAGGCAAAAGGGAGGAAAACTACAAAGAGGTTCCATGGCACTATCCAGAATGTGCGGAAGTGGGGAACATGAATCCCAATGGGCGTTGCATCCGAAGAGATAATCAGAACAGAGGAGATACCAAAGGCGCTCTCTCAGGCCTCGGCAACAAAAATGAAGCCGCATACGAGGTGGCGACTCAGCTCAAGTCAATCCCTGCACAAATCTCAGTATGGGAGCTACTCTGCACATCTCGCATACACCGAGAAATGTTTGCCAAAACCTTGAACGATGCTCATGTCTCCTCCGATACGGCACCAGAAATGATAGCTTTGATGATTGGACAACTCCTGGCTCCGCGCGCCATCACCTTCACAGATAATGAGTTGCCACCAGAGGGACGTGATCATGGGCGATCCCTCAACATAGCCTTACGATACAAAGACCTCTGTGTTTCGCTGGTCCTTATCGATAATGGCTCAAGCTTAAATGTCTGCCCACTCAAGACTGCAGAACGTCTGGGAATCAGTCCTTCTTCATTCCGACCCAGCACCATATGCGTTAGAGCATTCGACAACACCCGCTGATTAGTGGAAGGGGAGGTCGACATAGAGGTACAGATAGGTCCGAAAGTCTCCACCATCACATTCCAAGTCCTGGATATATCAGCATCTTTCAACATGTTGCTCGGACCACCGTGGCTGCACAAGGTTGAGCTGTGCCATCAACCCTGCATCAACGAGTGAAGTATATCCGTGGAAATCAAGTGATCTCTATCCATGCAGAGAAGGAGCTCATCATTCCTTCCAATGCTGCTGCCACTGAACCAGATATCCCGGTCATCGATATCCAGCACTCTGAAGAGGACATCCCGTTTCACAGTTTCGAATTCGAGACCGTGAACTCTATCGCTAATCCAGAACCGATAAGGGTGGATCGTGTCTTTTCACCGGCAGAGCGTCTGAGCCTCAAATACTGAATGAAGAATCACTTCAAATCCAGAAAGGTGCCGTTGGTATATAACCAACGCAAATGGGGACTCGGATACAAGGCAACCTTCATGGACAAAAGAAGGAAGAAATTTCGGTGCTCACCCATCCAGTTCGTCAAGCCAGGAGAACCTTACAAAGATCCAGGAGGGAATCAACCGACTGCACTACACAAAGGCCTCCCGATGAGCCTAGTTTGGGCCACGTGGCCCCCATTCGATGGGATCAGATTCTCGAACCATCTAAGCCTCCAGAAGAAGAAGAAAAGGATGAAGACGAAGAAGGAAGTC